>VZTU01026648.1:229608-340708 GCA_013400835.1 Zapornia atra
AGAGATGGAAAAACTAAAAAAAGAACCCCAAGCAAAAAAAAACCACCAACCCAGCCTATTGGACAGTATCTGCATCATTTACTGAATGACCAGGAACAAGAGAGCTCTGACCTGCAATTCCCATTAATCTGTCTCTAGGTATCAGTAGTACCTTTCTAATAGGTATAACCCTCATTTAAAATGCAGTGCAGATTATTCACCTTAAAACTGACAAATATTTGGCATATTTTATTCTATCATTACAAAAAGAAATACGGGGCTAAAAGCTCCAAATTTACTACAAAACACCTTTGAAAGATCACAGTTCACATCCCAAGGAAAAATAAACCTAAAGCAGCAGCAAACCTTATAGGTTTGTTATTTTAACAATCTATTACACAAAATAAATGTGCAAATAACAAGAATAGTAATCAGATTTCAAGCATATTCATTTTCACACAATTGTTTATTCATTTGTCTTTTATGTAATCCCTGTGACAGGGACTCAGAGGGACATAAAATATGGATTTATTGATGATACAACTGCATAAACAGGCCCATGCTGAAGCAGTTGGGGTATGGAGGTGTCTCCGCTCTACCTCAAAACTTAGAAGTTTTCTTTTGTTTTAAGAACACAGGCATAGTTCTAAGAACCTAATTACTCCTGAACAATTTACTCTTCCCTAGTTGAGAATACAGTACAATTTCCTAGTAATGTTTCTTACACAACTACGAAAGGTTAAGTGAAAGAAGAAAAGCACCAACAGAATATATGAAAGGACACTGCATCTTTGAACCTTGATAGGAAAATGTAACAAAAAAAAATGAGCTGGCACTAAACAAAGCATAAAGACTTTTTAAAACGTGACAATTTTGCCAATGCCTGGACATCAAAAACACCAGAAAAAATTCAGCATAAGGAAATGTTTTACTTTACAAGAGGAGAGCTTCAGGATGACCCACACAACAACAGATCATGACCCAGAGAACATTACTGTCCACTACGGAGAAAGTAACTCTTGCGGAAAACGGGTAGTGGCCACTCGAGGAGGGCAACAGGATGGGGAAGACACCAAGGACAAAGTTTGATATGAAAAGTGAATAAAAAGATACATAAAGTAGTCAGAGAAATAAAGTAGAGGAGCTTTCAGACATTTTAACTTTGCAGTGCCTCTGAGGTAAGTAAATATTACCTCTTTTTGCTTCATAATTGAGGCAATAAGGGTAAATGATTTATCAAGATCACACAAGAAGTCTGAGCCAGAGCCAGGAACCCAGATTTATTACCTAACCTCTACACCACGCTGGCTCCCACGAACGATGTAGACAAACTGCAGGGAGTTCAGAGAGAAAAAAGCCCTGAACTCTCTGGGCTGGCAAGACAAAATGAGATTTTTTTTTAAAAAAGCAGTGAGGTTGGCACAGGTTTTCAATGATAAAGCGAACAAACTCATAACTGCACACCAAACCTAGCACTTAATCAGATACGCAGCAGCTACCACATGCTAAGGAAAAGTAGCAAAAGACCCAGCAGAAACAGAATTTTGTCTGGTACACTGGTGACATGGTAAGGCAACGAACAAGAGCGACAGGACTTGGTGACATCGCTCACTTCAGTGCTTTATGAAATGCTGGACATTTCTGACATACTTTGGTGTAGCACAAGACCTATCCAGTGCATCGAACAATTGTTGAAAACATTCAACCCATTCCTTGGCTTCTCATGTGGCTTAAGCACTTCCATACTGTAAAGGCTATCAGTGGAAAGGACAAAGATAAGTTATCTGAGGGAATATATTATTGAGTGCGATGGGCTGAACAACAAACCATAAAACTTAGTCCTAATAAGAAGTAACAAATCACCTGTTGGTAGAAGTCCTCCCTCATAGACCTACTGAGGGGAAAAATAAACACACCAGACAGAAATCCTGCATGATAATCAGTCTAAACACCTATTCCAGTTTAAAACGTGTATATGCTGGGAAATGGTTCAATGGACTATTTAGGGGGACCCAGTTTGACTTACACAGGAGCTGGAAGTCAACAGCGCCACAGTTTCCAGGTGGAACGTGATTATTTTTATGTGGTGGGTGAGGGCTGTGCAGAAGTGGAAAGCTTCTGCTGATGAAGCAGCGACCTTTACTTTGAGAGGACCTGTCAACACGTGAATGATTTGAACATCAAACAGGTTTAAGGTCAATTTTAGCTGTAACCCTTTAACTATTCCTTTAGCTTTAACGTACATAACTTGAGATAGATTGACATCTCTCCGCCAGGTCCTCCAGCAGCATTGATGAAAGCAAGCCTAACTTGAGCAAAATACCCTGAAGAATTCTGTTCCTGGGATACCACTTCTAAGGAGTTGTTTTACCTATTTTTAATTAGAACAGCTTTTAACACAATACGAAGCTGCAATGAGAAATATAATTAGTGCAGCCTCAGAGACGGGGCAGCATTTGCTGGTCAAGCAGGATGAAAGAGGTCAGGGACCTTTTCTGGTTTATGGTTTGTGTCCTCAGGTCCTATTTAAGTTAGCTGGTTTTGAAAGAGATCTAAGTAAGGCAGGGCATCATCTGTCCTAGCTGGCAAGGTATATGGTACAGATGTGTATTTTTTTTTTCCAAATGCAACCCACTTTTGTAGCCACAAGCTCAAGGTGAGATAGGATTTCATTGTGCACTGATTGTCAGGATAGTGAATGATTTTCTCTTGAATACTCAAATTCCTTTCCCCACCACTACACCACTGCTTTCAGAATCTATCCAAGCAGATCAGGATGTTGCTGCTTAAACTAGATCTGTTTGTAAGTGGCAGATGTCCAGGGCAACTATCTTTTCCATGGAAGTCTGGTTCACTGAAGTTAGTTGGAAGGTGGAGATGACAAAAGTTAAAGACTCTAATGCCTGTCAGAGGGATGAGACCAACCACAGAGAGAAATCAGATCAGGAGGGGGGAGTAGATGAAGGCAGCCCTACTAAAAACATTGGATATGGACAGGAACCTACAGTGCATCATGCAACTTTTTTTGCCAGATACGTCTCTAAACAAATTAGCTTAGCAAAGCTGACATCTAATTAAATCTACTCTTTAGTGTGTGTCATTCTTCTTGCAAGCCCATGCAAAAAAGGGTTATAGGACTTTTTTTTTTTTATTACATTAAACATTAATTGCTAGCTGTAATCTTAACTCCTCATTCCAACTTGCCAGCTCCTAAATCAAAATTTATGCCGTGCACACTAGAGAGCACAGCGAACGCATCAGGATGTTGTGTTGTAAGCAAATCTGAAAGCATAGCTCTGAAGATCTAGCACCTATTGGGAAACACATTATTTCAAATTAAGGAGGGGGGAGGGAGAATCAAGACCCATTTTTTAACTAAGCAATGTATGGGTACTGACTGATTTGAAACCATTCTGTTATGCTCCATACACACTGCTGACAGCCAAAACTTGTAAGGAAATCTATCCTAGTGCTATTTGATGACTGACAATCTCTATGTGGCAATATTTTCATTGGCAGAAAAGGGACATAGAAAGGACACAAAAGACAACTTTAAATTTCCATTGATCTGTCAGAGTAAGTTAGAATCCTCATCCTATCCAGTAGATTTTATTTTTTTTTTAAGCTGAATATGAAATAAAAAGGAGACTTCAAACTTCACAGGACCTAAATCCATTCACAGGAAGAGAATTATAACAAATGGTTCTTGACACTGCACAACAAAGACATGTTATAGAGGAAAATTGTCACCTTACAACCATCATTATACATCTCTGTACATCTTACACATCTATTAATCTGTAAGCTTTTTTAAAAATGCCTTTTAAAAGAAACTGGAAGTATAAGGCTATGAAGATGAATACTCAGCTTGAATTTCTTCAGATCAGCAGTGGGGTAGAAGACTCATTTTTGCAGCAGTTAATTTTGAAAGCTTGTGACTACTCTTCCTTGAAAATCACATCCATACAAGCTAACAAAAAGATAAATATATCTGAGCAAATAAGACTTGTATGGCCCTCATAATTGCAAAACTGACTGCATGCCATTCCACGCTTCATGTAGCTGGAGAACTGAGTGTCTGTCACTTATCTGAGTTTATAATATGCATGTCCCTAATGCTGTTGCATCTTTCTTCAGTTTACAAACATGTACTGGTCAAAAAGAACTATGAAGACCCGTAATTGAATCATCATTATCTTCTCAGGAGGGTGCCACTATCATGTATTGTAGCACAATTTGGTGGCACAATATGAACTTTGTCTGTTTTCTGAAATACCACTTAAAGGCACACACACACAAATAAATCAGAATCTCTATTTGTTTTAAATACATTTTAAAATGTACCCATAAATATGTCTTTATATGGTGCATGATAGACAATCATTTTCTAGAAAATACTATCTGAGGACTTGGGCAGCTCTCTGAGTGAAGGTTGAGGAGCATGTTAGGTAGCTATGGCTCACGGTCAGAAATCTGCTTTCTCATGCTAAAACTAACCAAGAATATCTTCCCTACCTTGCTGTTTCCATATGATACCAAGAAAATACATCTCTCTTCCTGCAGTACTAGTTTTCTCTAGACTGGTTTCATAAAAATAAGATGATTCTTGACCCCTTTTGTAGTACAGGGGCTGCCAGAAGCCCCTGTTTCCCACTATCTCCTTGATGACCTTTGAAAATCTATAGGCCATTATGGGCTCCAGGAATGCTGGTAGCCCCACTCCTAGCCAAGTACAACCTCTGAGTGCCCAGACATATCAATCAGATCTGCTCAATGCATGTTCAAACAGCAGTGTTTAATAAGATGTGGCAGTCCATCTTTATTGCTGTTTTCTGTGCTGTTAGCACCGGGGAAGTCAAAACAGAGCTCACAAGACCAGGTTCACAGCACTGAAAATGTGTCCTCCTATTTCTCCTCTCCATCCATTACAGGAGTTTCTCATTCCTTCAGCAAATTGGTTTCCACGTGAGCAAAAGTAGACCTGAGAAAACATAAGGAAGTCCTAGCTGGCTCTCCCTTCTTTTGTTTAAATTACTTTCTCTATTTTCTCCATTTCATTTTCCTGACAATTATCTTCTCACTTTTATGACTCCATTTATTTTCTTCCCTTCTTGAATGTCCCCAGTAGAAATGTGAAAACACTAGTGTCACTTATAAAAATATGAGTTTGGCTGAACTAAAATGGAAGGATTCCTCTGACTCATGACTTTGGCCACAGCTGTAAAGAAGTAACTGGGTCCCAATTGAATGACACAAGATATGAAGCTAGTGTATCTCAAATTTGGTAAATTCTAAGTCAGCGTGTCAAAAGTTCACTCTTCACATTGCAAAAAGCAAGTGCCAAAAGTTTTCCTGGCTGCTTCCTGCTTGTTATATAACTTCAATTTAAAGTCTTATGGTCTTTGGGGATTGTTTTTGGTTTTTTTTATATTTATTTTAATTTTTTTAATTTCCTACTTGTTACCTTAGTTACACAAGTCACATTTTAAACTACTGCCATTGATGGAAATAATCACAGCTCCAGATGACACTCCTTATTTTTGCTTCTCTGATTGTAAAATTGATTAATGAGCCCTGAGTTCAGAAGCAGTTTCTATACTAATATTCTTGGGTTTTAAATAGTCTCACCTTCCCCAGCCAAAACAGAGTATGTCGTTACTTCCTGATGGTGAAGTATGTACTTACAGTTTTAGGAGACAGAGATTTTACACCTACAAGGACACGTCATTTAGTAAGAGCAGAAAAACCTCTTGTCACACAATTAAGGTAAAGATGTCAGTCTACAGACACACTGTATAATATCCAGCACATCCAGGGAAAAAAAGCCACAGTGTTTAAGTCCAAGTTGAAAAGTAAGCATTTGATGCTCAAAACTTGAAAAGTGGAAGTAATTTAAATTCTTACTCAGGAGATGTCAGCCTTGTTCACATAAGAACAGTTAAGCTGGCTCTGGTTGCTGGCACAATTAATTGTTTACTACCAAAACCACACATGTCCCTTTTTCAGGTTATCCCAAAAGCCACATCAACAGCTACTGGAAAATATGAAAAATCTTTCATGAAATAAAAGAAGAAGACAAAAAGAAAAAAAAAAAAACCAAAACTATAAAAGAAAGGGAGGAGCTCAAATATATTCATTAAAATATTATACATTTCTTCTACAGATTGACTCTTTTTGCAGCTGAAAATGAAATGATTATTTAATTTATATATAGATGTAATGGTTCACACATGCAAAGTAAACTACAGCTATTCCTTCAAAAGCAAAAATAGAATACATCAACACTCAACCAGCAAATTTTTAGGTAGGATTTTGTTATTAGGAATTGTAACTGTAGGAACCTCTGAAATTTCATTTATCTGACTGCTCAGCCATGAGCATCAGCATCTCTCAGCATTAATAAGGAAAGTCCATTGTGGGGAGATGGGGGGCCTTGTTACAAAACTGACATCGGGAAATGAAGAGGGATGATTAATATTAACCATAACTACTAAATATAAGAATTAAGAAACACCATGAGAAGAGAAACACTTCCTTCCAGAGCAGCAAGATTGAAAAAGGCATGTTCAAAAGAGAAAGTGTGTTTCTCCCTGAAGACATGTACTGACACCTCAGTACCACAAGACCGAGATACACCACAATGCGGTATTCTCCGCAAAAACCAAAAGTCACCCCATCGGCTCTGGAAGTCACTCCCAAGGCAGCCCAGATGAAACTAGAAATTCAGGATCTTATTTTACCCCTAACTGAGGACTGTGAGAGAAGGATTTCTTCCTTTTCCAAGAGGCAAACCGTTGCGAAGACAGCTGACCCTTCACCCCTGCCCAAGTCTCTGGGAACAGAAATCTTGGACATGATTTATTAAAAGGGAAGGATCAATTAAAAACTCGTATTTCTAGCTGAACGTTTTATTACCAATAAGTCTTAAAACATTACCATTCCCAAGGGGTCATAAAAACTTCTGCTGTGTTGTTTTTCTCTAGTTCTCTGACTACATGTGCATGCTAGTTTGGCCAGGTGGCTCCCAATAGCTCGTAGGAGTATTTTGTATTTCAGAAAGAGGAAAAAAAGCTGCAAGCTTGTGGCCTGAAGGCTAGAAATTTTCAGGAAGATGTCACTAGTGAAATATGTTAAACTACTCAAACTCCCTCTTTAGCAAGTTTGGAAGATACAGCCTGTATTTCAAGAGAGTAAATACACAGGTAATCTAAACGCTGCTTAATTGCAGAGATTATCTTCAGCGTAATACACTGCATGCAAAACACATAGTTACTTATCAAAGTTTGAAGGATGGCAGGCTCGTCTTCAAATATCAGTGTCTTTTAAGTGTCTTTTAATTCTCTTTCAGGTTGCACATTTCATACACATATCTCCCATCTACCGTGCATGATTTCCAATGCAGCAGACCCCTGTAGTGCAAAAGTTCTTTAACAAATAAGTGAAAATTTTGCTGCCAATCTTGACAGCTCAGAAGATGATGCAGGTGACATCTTAGAGGCAGTTCTCAGAAGGTAATGTCTTATTTTCTTTCCCCCACGCTCACTGGTAGGTGGTGTGATGTTAAGTAAAATTTCCCCTTGAGAACTTGTTCCCAGACAAGTTTCTTCAAGCCTTACATGAAGTGCTATCAGCAGAACGGGTGTCAGCATTGTAACAACAGCAAATCTGGATCTCAGGGCTGTGACTTCTGGATTGACACCACCTGACCCAAACTGGAACCACTAGAGAAGTCACAGCTCTATCATCATCTTTCATCTAGGCCACACCTATCCCAGATCAAGAGGAGAAGGGGAAAAGCAATCTTTGCTGCACTAACACTCAACATAAATTAATTCAAGGAACAAGCCTCAGCTCCCAACCGCACAGAGCAGTACAAGCATTGCTTGCTCCAGAGAGAAACGCACAGCTTCGTCTGCAGGTATCCAGCTAAAGGTTGCACCAACATCCCACCCATCAGCTTCGACTAAACAGGGAGAAAAATATGCATCAAATCAAACCTGCATCCACGAGACCCTGCTGTGTTGTTCCAGAGTTAGAACATCAGTTTACACACCACCAATACACAGTGAAACTGTTTCAGGTCTCTCCAGAACGTGTCATGCTGAGCTGGAGGCTACAGGCTGAGAAATGCGTGTGCTCTGAGATAACAGAGAGCTTAATGGTGTGGATCTGCAGTTACCCTCAGTGTTTTCTCAGTCAGATTCCTTGAATTTGTAAAGCATTCACCTTCAGAAGATTCTATGGTACTTATGGGGTAGAGGCCAAACATCTATTTAAAACTACACAAACCACAGAATAGTTTGATGAAGTCCAAATATGTGCAAATAGGCATCAATAAGTAGAGCCTGCAAGCTGGTTTTAGCATTTTACTGATTTATAGTATTTTTACTTTTTTTATGTCTCATTCTAAGTCCTAAAACCAAAACAAAAATCCACTTGAGTCAGTACAGAGGTCAGCAATCACCATTTCAACTTAAAATATCTCCATTTAAATGCAAATACTAGCCTTTCTTCCTGACCTTTAAATGCTCATTTCAGAGAAATGGAATAGAAAGTGTAAATTTTGTGTCTTGGTATCTCTAAGCAGTTCCCATGTCATTTAGTCACAATTTTTGGTCATGCAATTCCTTCTTATTAAATATATTCCTTCTGATTAAATATATGTCATTGTAGCTGTACGCTCTCCCTCCTCGGAGACAAAAAACCCTCTAATTTTGCATGATGTTTCATTTCACAGAGTACACAGATTAAAATGGAGATTACCATTGCTTCTTGCTCTCTATTATTTGAGATAAGACCCAGTTTACATGATACCAACAGTAATGGTACAATATTCTTTCTCAGGCCTGATAATAAGAAATTTAAATAGTAATGATGTTCACAAACAGAGGCTTGCAAGCTGTCCTCAAACCAGTTCATCCAACTCAAAACTTCACTCCCCAGATTAATTACAGCTGTGTAGTTAAATGTCTTGGCAATTAACAGACTATGATATGCATAAAGCCAAGAAAATAAATTAATTAATTTGGGCATTGCCCATTAAGTTATTACAGCAAAGAGTTTCCACGTAGAGTAGGGCAAGGTCTCGTGACCGGAAGTGTGAAATGCAATGTTGAGCTATTGATGTCTTAGGCCTGCTGGACACTGCATGGCATGATTGCCTGAACTGTGGTAGCATCTGGAGTCAAACCCTAGAAGAACATAGCCCTAAAAGCCCTCTAAGGCCTCAGCCAGGTCCTACACTACAAAAACCAAAATAAATTTCTCCTTGCTTTCAGGAAGAGTCATCCTGAAGTTCTTCCACAGAGGTACTCTGCACCTCCAAAGCAAGGAAGGGAAGACTTTGTTCCTTGAAAGAACGTTTTCCTACCTGTTTAAACAAACCTGACACTGCTATTTCAAGGATCAGTAACATCATAAAAAGTCAGGTTTTTAGCCGGAGAGCAAAAAAGGAACCAGTTTCTAGGTCAAATACAGTCACATCATCATCACTCCAGGGCAAAGGTCAATTATTATCTGTACCATTATTTAACATGTCAGGGTGTTCCCTCCTTGTTTGACCAGCAAACCAGAGGTACAACTTGGACCCAAACAGGATTCTCTGTGCCAGCATGTGAGAAAACATCTCTGCTGTTGCTGCTTTCACCAATTTGGTCATTACTTTCTTAAATTAGATCCCACCCCTTTCCTTATATTTTACATGATTCAAATCAGGACAGACTTAATTTTACAGTCAATGAATTACACATGCAGAATCATACTGGTGCTCTGGCAAACGTGGTTAACTGGTTAAAAAAACCCTATAATTATGCTTTATTATTCCATTTATTGGGGGATGGGGAGAGAAGTTTTAATGATTGATTTTTCATGATGACATTAGATCCTTTTTGACGATCAGTCAGGGCAATGGCAGTAGCAAAGCTAAGAAATGATCAGATTCTTATCTCAAAAAAATAATGAAGAATTTCCAAGTGTGAAAATTACTGTTTTGTACAGGTTACCAGAACAATTTCCAAAAAAATCTTTCAGAATGAAAGATCATTGCTTTTTTTTTTTTTAATCACTGTATAAAGAATTTCTCTGCCAATTCTGCAATCCAGAGTTTAACTAGTAAACAAATTAACTCTTTAACAAATTGCATGGAGTTTAGAAAGACTTATGCATGCAGAGGACATAGCATAACGTCAGATGATTACTAATCACAGCAACTAGAGAATCACAGCACAGTCGATTCAATTTTCAGTGATGCCTCTTTAAGCTCTAATGAACCATGGTGCCCTAATGAGAGGTTTCACTGAATCCTAGCCAATCAAGCAGAAATTTTATGGAGAAAAGGGAAAAGCTAAGAAGCAAATCCACTCAACAGCTATATTTTACAGCAATGTATTCAACTGTGGTTTAATGGTTACCCTTTAAATCTGTAAAAAAAGATCACGATAGAGTTTTAACCTCATGGTCCAGGTTTGGCTTGTTTCTTCCCCCTTCATGCCCTTCTTCCCTCCCCCAAAAGTGGTAGACAGTGAGCTGTAAGGAGGGAAGAAATAAATGCTGAAAGGAATCACGACGCCCTGGTTTGGCAGATGCTGTGACAGTATCTTAGGCTGCTCTCATAATTTGAACCACTTTGATTTATTGGGCCATTACAGTTCTAGTAATAATTCCAGCACACTGCCACAACTAATGGTTACTGACAGGAAGAGTTTCTGTCTTTCCACTTAACAGTGTTAAAAAATAATGGACGCAATCCTGACCTCAATGAAGTCAATAGCAAAACTTCCACTCACTTATGACTGATGGAGTTTTACAGATGTATCATCCAAGCTGTAAAATGGTTTTCTAAAAAAAGTAATTAAAGTATGCCAAATGAGCATTGTCAGCTGGCAAATTCTGTGCCAAATGAAAGTTTGATCAGAAGGATGGGTAATCTTTTTACAATGCAAAGGACAAAAATGGGTGACTCGCTAAGTGTTCACCTTTCCAAATATTCTTGGGTTTGACTAGGTTGCAAGAGGAGATGTGTTTCCAGATATGATCTGATTCTGCTGAGGAAACACGAGCCTTAGCAACAGATTTAACTTTTGTCTTACTAGCCCAAATCAGGAAGAGAAAACAAAACAAACTCAAAAAAAACCCCAAACAAAAACCACACCCCTATCCCCCCCAAAAAAAAGAAGTCATCAATATCTCTGCAGATTTTCTTGTTGAAAGGGAAGAATTTGAATGCTGTTGACTTAGCAAAGGTTGCTCTCATTATGAGAGTTCAAGCTGGAATGGTGGAATAGCTCTCAATGAATTTCAAGACTATGTAAGCTTTTTCTTCAAAGGATGATGATGAAAGACAATATAGAAAAACAAACTTTTTTTTTCCAGCTTTAAGAATTTAAGATTAGTGTGTCAGCAAATCCTTCACTTCCTCCTGAAGAAGCAGAAGTGGGACATGTCATACTTACTCAAGCTCAAGAGAAAATGAACGTATTTTTGGCCTTACTCTTTGAAGACTTCCAGAAGAACCCTGTGTTACAGGGAAAATAACTTACAAAGCCCTAAACTGAGGTTTCACACGTAAAATGGCATGGGAGAATCTCTGAGGAAAGGATACTAATCTAGTTTGCCTGGCATTGGAATAAATCACCAATATGCTTCCTTTCACCTCTTCAGGTTATGGTTAGTAGATCAAAATTGCTTTCCATTCTTCATCTGTAAGATGGGAATGATGTCTGCAGAGTAGTAGCATGGAATAATCTCAGTGAATAAGAATACTATACTATCAAGAGCTTCTGATCTGCTAGGTTCAGCCTCTCCAACAAGGAAGATAGACCACATCTGCATATCAGTACATCCCTTCAGTCTTAAAACATGTTTCATTCTGTGCTGTTTATAAGAAGAGTTGTCATATGGCTGTGATGCTTCCAAACCACGTAACCTCATACTTTAAAATGGGCACAAAAAAGATTCTAGCACTTCAAATTCTAGACTAACTAGATACAAATGTGTGAACCCAAGAGGCAAAACCTGATTCTGCTGCTTTTAAATGTTAATACATTTTCACCAAAAAAATACTGCTTCATAAAAGCTCTGAAAAATTAATCATATCAATGAATTTTAACATACAAGTGTAATTATGCAATCTATATGCTTGGAAACATTAAAATCAAGAATGAAATTGAGAGCTGCTTTACTGGGTTTTGTGCCAGACAGACATCTAGCAGATCCTTCCCTTTTCAAAGCAATGTTCCCAGTTTCCAACTTGCTTCTTTTAGTTTCTGGGAATTTTGTTAAAAAATAAGAATATGATATAGATGTTCCCTACAAGTCAATGATTTTTCTCTCAAAAGTTTGGTGCTTTTGTGAACATCTAAGTCCATACACCCTGAAGAAAAAAAAACCAACCCTGGGATTTAAGAGTTCAGAGTAGTGTGGTCTAGACAGTATAAAGAATTGTCATCAAAATACAGAATTTTTCACTGCTATACCTTCATCCCGACTCTGACCCAAGCTCATAATTACCTTCATGTCAGTGAATCAATTCAGCTGTGCTGCTAGAATTCATAAGTACTGACCTTTGATAAATGTGAAAGCAGATGGCTTTGTTGGATCATTGGAAATTTGGCACATATCACGCACCACAAAAACTATGCTGGCCTGTCAGCATCTTTTTTAGCTCCCCCCCTTTTTCATAAGGGTAGAGAGCTAGATCAACACAGAACATATGTTATATTCAAACGTCAGCGACTGCTGTTCCAATTTGCTCTTCAGGCATGTTTAAGAAAGACGATAGCACTTTCCCATCCTGTCACAAGCCATTCATGCTCTGAAATGCAAGAACATTTTGGTTTTGAATTTTACCTTTTAGCATCGTTTGGAAGGAATAAAAGTGTCTTGACCACACAGAAAATAAATTATCAACACATACCACAAAATTACTTAGAAGAGTATTTGCAAGCTGTGTTAATCAGGAGAGCTAAGGACAAAGCGATAGAGGAATGACTTAGCAGTCTAGGAATAGCCAGACAAGATCATCTCAATGATTCAACTTGTTCAGTATCATTTCACCAACTGTAGCCAATACCAGATGTTTCCAAGGAAGATACAAGAAATCCAGATGGCAACAGTTAAGGGATAACATTATGCTTCAAGATAAACGTTTTCTCCACATTGTGAACATAATCTGAATTTGTCTTTCGCCCTAAAGCAGGGTCATTTAAATTACTTCCAAAACCCAGGTTTTCTCTTTTAGGTCTAGTATCACATAGCAAGAAGGTTTACGTGCCTGCTCTGGCTATGATGGTCCCCCTGCTTCCCCCACCAAAACGTGACTTCTGAACCTTTTGGCCAACTTCATCGAAACTAGAAATGAAAGGGCATGAAAATCCAAGAGGCAGTTATATTCCCAGAGCATCATGGAAGCCAGCTGACACCTCAATTCATGCATCTGCTGCAGCAAAGACGGGCCACAGCCTGCAGCTCTACATCCCGTTTGGCAGCAGCCAGCCAATCAATCACATCACACTTACAGGCTGATCAACCAAATCAACTCTAGCCCACGCCAAAGCCTATTGACCCAGGAGAGGTACAGGTCTCCTACGCAGACCAGGGGAGGAGAAGGAAAGGAGCTGGTGTTAATTCATTGGGGATATTCAGGTGACAAAGAACAGGTCCTCAGAAGAAACGTGGCTTCATTCATTTGCCTGGACACGGAGTAACTTGAGAACCTTTTTCCCTCCATGTGTAACTATTGTCCCTAACAAAGGTCTAATCCCAGCACCTCCCCTCCTGCCTTTTGCTTTTACTTATTTTAAAGGCCTGGCATAATACTTTACAGCTGTACCCTACCCACTCAATCAAACATTATGGGTTTTGTTTGGGCTTTTTTTAAAATCAGCTTTTGCTTTCTCTAGCTTGTTTGGCTTCAATAAACTTCTCCCACCTTTTTTCCTCATATGCCAGAAACAAATCACGTTCTCACCTCCATGTTGTATACAACAACTATTCAATGCTTTCTATGCCTTTATCTACAGGGAAGAAAAAATATGAATCCTTCTGTACAGACAATGCTCTCTGTGCCCCTAAATTATTTTCACTGTTCAAATATGGATCGTTTAAGTTCTCTGACTTATTTTCTTTGAGAAAGCATGGCCAGAACCATCCAACGTGCAAACAAGCAATTGTTTCATCAGTACAGTATCTTATGCACACACTTGCAGTCCATGCTTTAGACTAGCTAATGTTTGGCTCATTTTTAGCAGCAGCCATACATCAGTCAACAGTCCATGATAACACACATTTTTAAGGGGGAGATGAGGATGGATAGAACCTGAGATTCAACACATGTTTACACAGAAAGGCAATATCAGTAAAGCAAACCTGTACAGGGTAAGGAATTGAGCGATGCCTGAAACTGAGATTAATTTCATCTGCATTTCCCTCGTAGGTCACATACATAATAGTACAGTATAATAGCAGTAATATACACTGTCTGTTAAAAAACATGATAAAATTATTTACTAAAAATTGGACTAAACGTTCATGAATTAAATAGCCATTGGAAACTTGTTTTATGTTGGAAGATATGTACAGACAAAGTTTGCACAGCAACAGACAGTAAGAAAAATCAAATTAAAAAAATAAAACCAGAAGTGAACAATTCCCCAGCATTTTACTGTCACCGAACAAAATTGTTGCTAACAGACCTACCAGCAGAAACAGACCTGGAACAGGAAGAAGCAGTTTATCCCTACTAGAACATAAGATGAACTTGTCAAATAAACTTCCATGGGTGCATGCTGGGGCACAGGAATCAACTGTATATAGCATCTTAATGATACATGCCACCATGATATACCCAAGCACACATCACTGAAAGAGCAGCATCATCCATAACAGAGGGGAAGGACCACTGCACCTCCTGACCGTACAACAAGGGGTTGATGAACATGTCCTGGAAAGAAAGGTAACTTTTGCCAACCTTCAGCTTTGACATTATTTTATCCTTAAAAGCCCAAATAATGAGCCTTGATGCCTTAATTTGTTCATCCGAACATTAGAGACTTCCAGATCTATTAATTTGATGCTCTATTTAAATAGTCTACTGAATTGCTAAACTTGACTACATTAAATTTGAATTTTAAGTGATTAATTTAAAAGAACTTTTCTTCCTGTAATGGCAATTGGTATTTAAGCTTTTAAACTGCTGTCAACAGTTAAATTAGTCATATATAAGTGTTTCAACCTGATGAGGCAATAAATTAATTAGGATTCATTTACTATGCCTTATCACGGGCACATGTCACAAATGTAACCTGATGGTCCCAGGGCAGTATTTTAATGTTTTAAGAGAGAAAAGGAGTGGCTACAAAGCAGCACATGGTGGAGACACATCAACGCAGTGCAACTCAGAGACACCAAATCTGCCAAACCAGAATGAAGTATTAGAATAACAAGGAAGCAGAGGGTAAAGCGTGTGAGAGTGTGTGGGTTGGATTTGATGATAATACAGAAAGCCAGGTAAACGTATCTTTTATGCAGTCAACCAACTCTCTAGTATTTATTGGGGAATCCAGACACTCAGCACAGAAAACCATATCCCACCCCAGATTAAAAAAACCTATTAATATGCAGATAAACAGCAATTAGCAATATAAAACACTTAAGCCGTGGCCATTCTTGTGAGTCCCATGCACGAAACTCAGGAAGCTGTGCTTTGTCATCTCATTTGTTATTTTCTGTCACTGGATTTATTCTATATGAAGCACAGTGTGATGTTTGTTGCAGCTTCTAGTCACGCCAGGAAGCAGTGCTAATAATTTTAGTACGCTCAAGGGTAGGTTGAGGCAGGTTTTGTTCTGTTCCCAAAGCCCTGATGACAGACGTTGCTGCCCTCACAGTGACTGGGCAGGTTTTTGCAACCAACCCCACTGTAGTGTTACTTGCAACAGAAAACTGGTTTTAAAAAAAAAACCCAAGAAACAAACAAAAAAAAACCAAAAAAGACTGATAAGCAAAATAAATTTGCAAAGCAAATAGTAGGAAGCCAACCTAACCACAGCTCATATCCCAAAACTCATCTCACTCTTATTTTTTCTGTCAGGAAATAATTGTGAGAGCCACCTGCCAAAGTATTACTAAACCCCTCTGCCTGTTACTGCCATTTCTACAGGAAATTTGTTTAGCAATATTAAGGGAAAACAAATGTTCTCTCAGACTAAGAAAACAGTATGGACAAAAAGCAATTGAGGGGAGGAATGAGTGACACCACCAGATTTGGACTGGCTGGTCTGAACTGGCTCCTTCTGGGCAATGAGATAGAATATCCTACGGTCAAAAAAGGACCGAGTGGAATGGAAAATCTGATTTTCTCTAATCAAATTCTGTGCATACAGGTATGTGTAATCTAATTCCAGGCTGCCAGATTAAGATATTAACCCAATTATGTTCATTTTATCACCTAGTAAAAATGAACCATCATTTTATTTAAATTTGTTCAACTGTTAAAGGCTAAGAGAGTAATATATTCCAATGTCAATATAGTGCCAAAATACATTTCATATAGAAAGCATCTATTTATATGAATCTTAATCAGTCTAGACAAGTGCAGAAGCACTTCTTAGCACAGACCCAGAGGCACAGCAGATAGTAAATTGAGTGGGCCTAGAGAAGATTTACATTAGTGAAACTGAAAACTCATTTCCCACTCCCATTCATAATGGGGAAATTATTGTCCCATTCCCTACAGACTTTCCATTATCCCATTATAGCACAGACAGAACTTCTATCTGTGCTTCCACGCCCATGCACATATTGCAGCAGGAGAGTATGTGAACTTAATTTGGCCGAGGGCCATAAATTCACTGTGAAAGGCAAATGAAGATCCTCTCAATCTGGTCACCAAGGCATGACATCCTAAAATCCAAGTAAGAGAGAGAGCTCAAAAAGCCTTGTTAAATTCAGCATGCTCTACCTAGGTGGTAAAGACCAACTGCGCTCTAACAACATGGGTGTCCCAAAATTAACAGAGTAAATATAAATATCCTCAGGGCCCAATGACCAATTTTCAAACTGTTAAACACCAGCAAATTGAGGAGGAGAGCACAGAGTGCTGCAGCTTAGTGGCACTAAATTCTTCTAAATTGAATCCTGCAAAGCTAGCCCAAACACCAATTCTTCTAATGCTCAAACGTTATATTAAAGGCAAGGGAATGTTAGTGCTAAAAGATGGCAATTTGCAGGAAAATGGGATATGAGCAAAAGGGAAAATTGATTTTTAAATCAGACCACTGGAAAAAATTCTGTATCAGCTACTTTTTCACCAGGGCTCTTCAGCCCATGCTCAAGTGCTTTGGTGAACTGGGGCCATGTCACCTTATCGATCACATTCACATTTAAGAAAAAATTCTTGAAAATATTTATTGGAAATGTTGAAAAATGTTTATCTATGAAATAAGCCACCATACCCCTGTCAGGGGCAATATATTACAAAGAGAAGGATCACAAAAGAAAGAAGACAACCATAAGAACTTATGAGGTCCATTTCCTGAATCACAGGTTACCATTCTCTTTTTTCAGAGCTTCCCCCCCTCCCCTTTCCTGTTCTGGCTGCCATCCTTCTCAAATAAACCATTATCTGTTATAAAGATTTTATGAAAACCACTGTTTTATATTGCCTTGTTACCTGTTTTTTTTTTTCTTCAGAAAACCAGCCAGATCTAGTCACCTATACATGACTAAAGTTTGCTCTTCAGAGAAGGATTCTGAGAAGGTTAACAGATTCACAGAATCATAGGGGTTGGAAGGGACCTCCAGAGATCATCGGGTCCAACCCCCCTGCCAAAGCAGGGTCCCCAGGACAGGTTGCAGAGGTAAAAAAAAAGGTGGTGAAGTTTATATCAACACTGTTTAAACAAGACAGGCAGGACACAAGTGAAGCATAGGAGTCAGGCAGAGGCATGCACGTGGCACTGACCTCTGCTATGACTACTGATTAATGTGCAATTCATTAAGGCAGGTTCTTGTGCCAGTTATTCAATGGTAGCCAGAAAGGCCAGCTTAGCCAGTAATGAAGGTTTCAGTATGTCTCTATCAGCCCTCAGAGCTACCCCATCCCACAGAGCACATAACTATTAGGGTTTACCACCCCAACAGATACGCCATAATTACATTAAGAGGGATGCCTGCCTCTCTTACAGCCAACATATTAATGTAAATGTAAAGCAAATTGCATAAAGGCAGATGTAAAGCAAAACATGATGTAAAATAGACGGAAACAAACCAGAGTCTGCTGCCCTTTGAAAAATTAATTACTCGACCACATAGGCAGCAGCGCTGCATTAGGAAAATGAGGGTGCTTGCCATGGAGGTGGTGGACCTCTCTCCCAAGATCAGCACAGGTAAAGTTCACCCTGGAGAACAGAGCGCTGGCTGCTTCCTGGGCACAACACAAACCACAAGAGCAGATCAAAGGAATTATCTTGGAGTTGTTTAAAAAAAAAAAGACAAAGCACAAGAAAGAAAATGCAGCTCTACACAGCCCTTCAGCAGTCTCATAATTACCTGTGTCTATACAAACACACATGGACACCACCTTCTTCTCATAACAGAGAGCTCCAGTGGGTTTTCCTTCAGACCTCACGAAGGGCTCCAGGAACTCAGCACGTAGCCCTAACCGATATGCTGAAACCATTAAGTATATAACATCACCCCCCTCCACACTCTCATTAATTAACATAAAATATTTTAAAGTATCAACTATAATAATTATTACTTTGGAAAATTGCAATGAAGGATCATAGTAGCTTGAGTAGCCTGAAGAAGGTGATTAAGTTGCAGCTGTTCACTGCCTCTTCACATGCAAGAACTGGAGTCAAATACAACAGGCAGCAGGGAGGTTGAGGAAAAAAATAAAAATTAAAATTAAAAAAACCAACAAAATCTAGAAGAAAACACTTTTCTTCATGAAATATGCAACAATAAAACAGTGGGAAAATGTGGCAGTATGCTGTCATTGTGAAGCATAATGTGAGTTCAAAAGCAACAGGAGACATTCAGGAAACTAAAATCTTGTAAGAGTTATTAAATACCCCAACAAAAAAAAAAAGACTACATTGGCTGGAGATGACTGTTACAAATGCTGGAGGATGAGAAAAATTCCAAGATATGGGAATATTCTCATGGGCCCCTGAAATGACACTGAGCTAAACACAACTTCAGTCCGACCCAGCACACGCACACAGCATCACTTGTTTTTTCTACACTGGCGAAATTCGTAGATGGTTGTGGGGGACTCCAACCTTTAAACTCCCCATACCTAAGTGTGACCCAGGCACTTTGTATCAAATGTCTGCAGACTTTGCCTGAGCTGTTAGCTTGTATCTGTCAGTTTTTCAGGCTCCTTCAAAATTCAAAGGTTCCTTTTCATAGCCTCGCAGTAGGCTGGATTTCCTCTATCAAACAGCTTAAAGTAAAAGCCTGTTTAACTTTGTAGATTTCTGTTTTATTTATTAAACCAGTCAAAACACTTTTTTTTCTTTAATTATTGTTTACACACCTCAATTATTCGTTTTGCACAAATGCAGTTTTGTTTTATCAGACAGGATAACAGAAAGATCACTTCAGGGCCAGCACCCCATATAACATAATTTACCCCCTTTACCCAGTTAGCTTAAAACATTTTGCCTGGGAACAGTCAGTAATAAAAAGCACTTCAATCCATCTCATCCTTGAGCTATGACATAATTTTCAATACTGGGTGCTAGCACCATGAGAAGAAAGGTAAGCTAGAGTCTGTTATAAAAACTTCAAGCACATGAAAAAAAAAAGGTGAAAGAACCTGAGAGATCATTGCTCCCCTACTTCTCCAATCATTCCAACAATTTCAATCTGAGCCCAGCTTAATCATATTAATACATGTATGTACAGCATCTATGCTGTTTCATCATATACCACATTCAGTTTTAAAGGGTTTTTTTTTCCAGTGCTGAAGCCCAACTGACTTTCAACAAAATTCATGTTCTGTCCTCATAAAGAAGTTGTGTATTGGGGTTTTTTTCCAGCCTTTCTTCAGGACAAGAGCCTTCAAAAGTTTATCTCTTCTCTTAGCTGCTCTAGCATGTGTCTTAACTATTTTACTACCAGAGTTACTTAAATTTCATACCACCTCAGCAGTTTCATTTGGCATATCAAAGACTCTTTCTAATAGATAATATTTGCCCTTTCCTATTTTCTGACAAACTGATTTTCTTACAAGGTGAAAACCATAGTTGTAGACAAATGAGAGTTGTAGAGATATTTATTATACCTTATTATATCACAGAATCGTAGGGGTTGGAAGGGACCTCGAGAAATCATCGGGTCCAACCCCAATACCAATAATAATACATAAAATACATATTATTATATTTTTGTCTATAATATATGCTATTATGTATTACTCTTATTTTAAAATTACTTTCATGAGCAAAACAAGGAGAAAAGGGTAATACTGCAAAGTCTTAAAAGCACCATGCAAGTCTGGGACCTAACTGTATGCTTGCAAAATCTTTCTCACATTATAAAAAAAACCTAAGTGCTGAGACAGTGGGCTTAACTGTATGCACTGATTATTGTAGAGTGCTGAATAACATTGTATGATAGCAGATTCACCCTCCTTTATCAGAGTAAAGAGACTGGACTGATCAGATCCACCTGTGATACTCACAGAGCATCCTCCTACCACTAAAACTGGACATTTGGAACCATGAAACAGGCAAGGATAATCAAAGGAGATAAAACAGAAACAAAAAACCACAAACAAGCATATCACTTTTTTCCCCGGTGTAGGGAGACTCTCAGCATTAAACCACCCTCAGAAAATAAAACTTCACTGATGTCTGACCAAAATAACAGAGCTCCAGGAGAAATGGTAAAAATAAATGCGTAGAAACAAAGAAAAGGTAATCAGCAAAGTACATGACAGGCAAAAATCAGGAGAGGCCAGGTTTGCTATGCATTCTAAGTGTCCAATAGTCCCTGTTTTCCACCCTTCTCCTTGCCATCTCTAGAGACAGCTTGTAGGTATAAAGTTACCTCAGCAGGTGTAGGAAAATCTGAATGCAGATTGGGTTTTTTTTCTATACAGACCTAAACTCACAGGGAGATCATCCAAGGCTGTACACAAACCTTTTTCTTCTTATCTGCTTGGAAAGAACTCTTAATATTTATACACTGCGTCCCTCTATGACAGAAAGACTTGATTCAGCAAATGCTTAAGAGGCACATGCCTGTAAAGATTTACTTCAGTAGTATATTCCATGTCCTTTAAGTGATAAACTTGGAATGTTTCCATTCCAACTCCAGGACAGCATTTTCTTCTAAATTACATTAAAAAAATTAGGGTGTTGGTTTTTTTTTACTTCTTTCTTTTTCACTTGAACTATCTTGCAATTAATTAAAAAATATATTTAAAACCAAGCAATATTAGTGGCTTGATATCTGACAAGCACCTTCACAATGAGTGACAGTTAAATCCAAAGAATTACATAACGAAAATAATTTTTCTAAGAACCATTTGATAGACTCTGGACATCTAACCCAACCAGCTGAAAAACTCCTCCAGATCTGCAAAGAAGTCATTAGTTACTTGAAAGTGGATTATTCATTACTAAGTTGTTTTCTCTGCTCCTCTCTTTTTTTCCCCTGAAAGTCAATACATCGTATTTCACTCAAGAAGCCATTCTCTTTTCCTCTAATTCTTCCTATGTCTCTAATAATTAATTCATTCTGCTTACACTGCAGCAGCCTCAAAATCATGGTTTCAGTTTCTCAGTAATAGAACTCTGCCAAAGGCAATATGCCATGCCATAACCTCAATTACAGCTTACACAGGAGAAGGCTCCACTTATTTTCTGCTGGAGTTACTATTTTGTCTTAAACAAAATTCTCTAAGGGTTATTGGGTGCCAAAGATGTACGGGGTGGGGGGAGAAAGCATACCAGATAATATGAAAAAAATCCATTTCAGAGAGAAGATAAAAGATCCATGTCATAAATCACAGATTAGAGAAGGGGATTACTTTCAGTAGTTACTCTGTCAGATGCTTTCACAGCTACAAAGTACAGCATCTCAAAATAATTGTGATTTTGCCTGTATTAGAGACTAAAAATAGTATGGGGAATAAAAAAAATATTTCCAAAACATAATATTCTCCTACAAAAATAACCAACAACTTTGTGCAAAAGGGTTTATTCACAGGATAAACTTTGAAAGTTGCATAACATAACGTAGTAGAGATCAGTTCCGAATTTCCTGAGGCCTTAAGAATGCCATGTCAGCATTTAAATGAAAATAAATTACTTCACCCCTGCCTAACCTTGTGATCCCCTCAACAGTGTGAGCCCCCTCAACAGCGTTTTAAGTGATACTCTGGTTATTCATTTCTTACTGCGAAAAGCTAGGCCGGGGCTCTGCCCCATCCTTTGCCCCTCTTCCAAGGCTGTGAGCAAGTATCAACGTTTAAGTTGATAAGGCTACAGATAATCCTACTGGAGCCACTACTGCCCCAGTAAATCTTTGCAGAGCTCCAGAACGACAACACTCAGCTCTACCTTGCTGACAGAACTTCCAAGCAGCTGCCTCAGCACTGGCCTTCCCAATCCCCAGTTCCCTCTCTCTCCTTTGCCCAAGAAAGGTCCTCTTCAGCAGCCACACACAAATATTTTTGACAGGCTTCATATGTGTTGTTCCTTCATTCATACCTCAGTAAAGAGGGTCTCTCTGTTGGAAGGGAAGGCAAGTTATTGGAGGCTCATGGCCAAGGACAATGGAAGTAGGTAGAACTAGCGGTGCAGTTTTCAGAGACAGGCCTACAAATCATTTATTCCCCCCAAGCCCTGAAGTAGAGTGAAGGGGAAAAAAAAAAAAATCGGGTTCCCTGAATCAAGTCTTTTTAGAGATCTGACATTCTGCCAGAAGTTCAAAGACTTTCCACAAAGTGAGAAATCAGATAGAAGACTTTGAAACGTGAATGAAGAAATGCTTCGTCCAATTAACCTCCAACCCTAGGAAAAAAAAAAAGACAAAGTCCAGTGGCTTAAGATCACAGAAGCCAAAATAAGTGAGAAAAGATCTTTTACAGTGGAATGAAAGAAATATTTAAAATCTTTTAATGACTCAAGAATAACTTTGGTGTGAATTTTATTTATGTAATTACCAATGTAACGACACAAAATTAATTTTTCTTCCCTTTCAATGAATAACGGTGAGTTAATTGTTTATCTTAATGAACAGTATTTATTCACCTGAAAAGACAGAAAACGATTTTGTTAGTTAAGCTCATGCAAGTCCTATTGGACATGCATAGCAAGAAATAACTCACGGATGCAAATGTGACAGAAAAACCTCACGTCGATTTTCCCTTGAACAGCTAAACAGTTATTATAAATGACATTTTTTTATTCACAAGCTGTATGCAATTTCCTGTCAAAAGGAGCATTATGAATCAAAATACTGACAGAAAAAGACTAGCACTCAGTTACCAATGAAACAACAAAGCAGCAGCAAACAAAAAAAGCAAGCTGTTGTAGGATTTTGGAGAAACTTCTAAAAATGCACAATTGTTTAACAGTGTTTAGTTCAGTGAAACAAGAAACCATACGATGAGGGTCAAACTGAAGGCAGAGTTTTCAACAACTTCAGATTTGACAAGTTCCCTCTTCTTTCTCAATTGCAATTGGGAATGGGTCTAATGCTTTTCCTCAGAGTGTCTTCTGTGCTTAGCATAAGTTTAACATGTGCAGCGTGTCCCTTTAATCACCATATTCATTGCACAGGAATAAAATAGTCAAGGCGCTTCCAGTTTTAAGAAGTGGAGTGTTTAATATAGGGAAAGTGATGCATTGGAAAAGAAATAGTGCAATTTGAAAAGAAAGTGGAAGAAAAACTGGCAGGTGACAAAGACAGAAGCAGGATTTTGCCAGATATTTTCGACAGCAGGGCTTTTGCCAGCCGGAGAGTGGTCCTGTTCAGTAGTCTGCAATGGAGATATTTTTAAAAATAAAAAGGAAAATTGAATTGCTACATGACCCACAATACCTGAGAAAAGGATAGAGCTGTTTGGTATAACGTTAAAGACAAGCAATTCTTCCTCCTTTTGTTTTATCCAAGCCTGGTTCTACTGTCTGAATTAGTGAAATCAAGTGACAGCAGTAACTGACGCCATCAACCACCTAAAGCTAACCTCGAAATCACATAGTCTGGGGATGAACAACACAGCTACACAGTTGGCCAGAGCAGATAATGCCTTGGGCATAACACTGGTATTTGGGTTGTTAGCTATCCATCAGCCTCATCGTGCCCTATGACCCCTTACAGGATGATCTACATTCGGTAAGTATTTTCAGCTGGAACTATCAAATACTTGAACTTCACTCAGAACACCACAGCAAAGATGACGCTCCTCTTTTAGGCTCCTCTTAAGTCATATGCTTTAGATAAACTCTCTCTACATATATATATGAAGTTTTAATCAATGCATTATCATCTGCTTTTGCCTATGCACTGTCATCTGAAGTCACTATCAGTTAATTTACTCCAAATTAAGTTCTAAGGCAGCTTTAATATAATATGGAGATGACTACGGGAAATGCCCTACTTAAACTGAACAGAGGTTATCCAGACTATCTTGATGTTTAAATGGAATTTTTAATACTATGCTAAAAGTACTACTTGGTACCCTTTGGACCAAGAAACTTAAATTTCATGCATCGGTTCAACTTTTCACTGCCACACTGAATATATCTCATGTGACTAATAACTCAGTTCACATTGGATTTCACAAAAGCCCAATCTGATTTACAAGCCTAAAACTAAAGAAGTACTCAAACCATCAGCACATCACCTCCTTAAACCTTCAGTCTGGACTCTCCCCTTATTGTTTTTTGCTTCTGACACCTCTGTCATTCTCCCTCACAACTTTTACATAGTACCTGGATATCTAGCATGGGTATCTAGCATTGATACCAAATACAATGCAGATGTCAAAAAGTTAACCTAATCTTTCTTGTGTAGCATCTTCTCCGATTTTTTGATATAGTGACACCTTCATTACGTTCTGCTCTATCAGCAAGTGATACAATGTATCAGGGACTATACCTGTATGATTTATATTTGTTTCTACCTTTCCAAAAGACTAACCAACCATCAAAACTGAGGTTATAAGAAGCAATAATAATTAATAAAATTAATACATATTCCTGTCTGAAGAACCACGTGCATATCTTGGAGAAAGCTACACATTTTGGCTTTAACACCAAAGCCAAAAGTGTTCAAGTATTTTCCAAGCTTTTTTAACACTCTGGTAAATTATTTACTGGGTCAATATATCACTGATATTATAACTAAGCTGAAGTTTTCCTTTTATCTGTCTCAATGTTGTATCTTCTGTACACCCAAGTCCCAGAGAAACATCAGAGTCCTCTTCTCCTGGAGTACATGAAAGGATAACAAAAATGCACACGAAAAGAAAGTTAGGCAATTAAGCAATCCAATCTCTATGACCTTTACTCATCTAAGAAGAATTTGACCTGATGCATCCAAAGTGGCCATTTAATGGAACGTGGCTCTCCACTAGCAGATTGAGCAAGTTCATTTCTGTTGGCCTCTGTATTTGCATTTAATCTTTTAGTGAGGCCACCTCTTTAGAAACCACCTAGAGAAATAGGGGAGCAAGTGTTATCTTTCCCCATTTCCCGCAGAACCTTGCAAGATAATGGCAAGCAGAGACTATTTCTTCCATTAACCCTTTGACCCTTCCTGTTAATGGCCTTTTGGTTCATAGAGATACAACAAACGGAGTTCCCTCTGAGATCATAAACCGTAGGTAGCGTAAGCATGCAAGGGCTCCATGGTTACTTGAAAAATGCCTTAGGTCTATATGCTGAACACGGACCACACTAAGTTGGCCTGGTGGTTTAAATATGTCATGCAGCAGATCACTGCTAAAAAAGAGGTATAAGCTGAAAGATTTTAGTTCTGTTATGTTAGAAATACACACAAATAATCAGATCAGCAAAACTCTCAACAGAGCAGGACCCTTCAAAACAGTAGTTAAAAAAAAGGCAGCAGTTCCTTGTCACTCAAAAAGGATGCTTGGTTAAATACCTGAGGCACTTGTTTCAAAGTTAAAAACACCAGCTTTGTGATAAACAAGCTGGTATAGCTAGTCAGATTAATAAAAAATCTTAACAAAACAACATGACAGAAGCAATTATTTTCACACATTTCACACATTCTTATTACTGTTTTGCGATGGTCTGACTGGGAAACCTTTCACACAGCGTGAATTCCTTTAAACCACCATGAACAGCATCACCAGAAGAGGAAAGTATTTCCCAAGGCCAGTAATACTTTTATAATGACTGAGTTATGGAACGCTGACATTTCTGGTACCACCTTCCCTAAAGTCTAACTCCTGACACAGACTCAGCCTGAGTACAAGACCTTGCCTGCAAATGTAATCTTGCATATTTTGCACAGGAATTATGGAGTGCAGGGTACACTTGGGATCTCATAAACCAAGTAGCTGGCATTCCTGTAATTTGGAATTTAAAAAAAAAAAAAAACACCCAAAATCTACTGCACATTTTAAAGATATCAGTGGAAGTCCATAACATTTTGACTTCTATATTGATTATAAAAATAACCATACCCTATTTTAAAACAAGCTATGCATACCCACTAGACAAATATACAGCCAGAGGAGTGCCAAAGCAGCCAGGGAGGGCTGCAAGTAGAAAGGTGTAGGAGGGATACAGAGAATCCTTGTTCCGCCACCTGAGAAAGGAACGAGACCTTTCACGTGCAAGATTTAAGGGCTACAGAAGCACAGGGAAGATCAAGGACCGATGCTCCCATTCTGATTCCCTTTTTCCCCTTATACATCCCCATCTTCCTACTCTTTTCCAGCTGGTACCACATAATTTGCTAAATCAGAGTCTTTTTTCCCACATACGAACAACGTGTAGAATTTGTGACCAGAGATATGCCCAGCTTTGCCGGCCCACCTCACACATCTAATGCCACCTACAGAACCTCCGGAGGCAGCAGGATGCAGCTCGTGGACCTATTCTCACACTCTTCCAACCTCAGGCTCATCTCATGGGATTGGGAAGGTGCCACGGAGGACAAAGCTGAGAACAACAAAGAATCCCTAATTAAAAAGTGTTTCTGTGGCATGCAAGGAAGTGAATATTATCCCCAATAATCTTCATTAAAAACCAGTAAAATAAGATGGATATGGGATCCAAATTTCACAACTCTGTAAGAAAGACTGCTGTGGGCTTTGGATCTGTTGCCACTTGAGGACAAAATAGATGCTGAGGCCCAGTATTACGCCTGAAAATGAATCAGGGCAGAATATCTGTCTAAGTGGACAGAAAAACACATTAAAGCTCAGTGGCATTTTCAGTATTAAAGTTGATGATAGTGTTTATGTACAAGTTCATTTATATTTTAATTTGCACAGAAATGGTTATTATTGGTAGACATTCCCATGGTGATTTTCAAAATAGCATCAGGGTTCTGATTAGCTGCCCACTCTGACATTAAAGTCCTTAGGCCTGCCTTTTGAACAGGGAGGCATACTGCACATGAAGTCCCACTACACTCAAAATCTGTTCACTTTTATGGTGAAAAAAGGACTTTGCTAACAGGTTAGGGTTGTTGTTTTTTTTAAACCATTCCCTAAAGCATGACAGAGACTACATCTCACCGTCCATAAATATAGCTGAAAAGCCAAGACCTCTGGTATCAGTGGCCCTAAACAAACTCTGGGAAGGATCCTTCTCTTTGGGGAGACAGCTGTTAACAGTTCTTTCGGCCAGACACATGATAGCTTAACTGCTCAAGTGCTACTGAAACTTTATTCAATTATCATTTTCTCAATGAAAAGGACTTGTGAGACACATCAGCTCACATGTTTTAAAAGCAGATCAATTTTCTCTTATGGATTCCAGTTGTTCCAGGATCAGAATGCTCCCCAGAGTGATGTGGATCAAATGCTGCCTTTAAAATGAAAATGAAGAAGGCTAGCAGATGATTCACCTTATCCAAAAATATAGGGTATTTTAGTCTTTCGTGTTGTTTTGGTAACTGGCACTCATAAAATATCAGAGAAGAACACAGCTTTAAAAAGAAAAAGAAAACAAAACAAATCCCAAAAAACACAAAACAAACCACCACATAACAAACCCACTTATAAAGAATTAGACCTTTAGGAGACAGCAAATTCCTCCTAGAGCCAAGAGAAAAGCAGACTGCCTCAGGCAATATGTCATCTTCGTAGTTAACACACTGTTCTTTTTCCCCACCCTTTTAAGTGAACTGTTGGAAATGTTTTAGATCTTGTCTAGAGATAAAAGTTAATTTTACACGGTGCATCAAAGATGCAGCATAAGCTCATAAATGGAATAATATTTTTCCAGTAAGTCTTCTGCTGGCGATGCATGAGCCTGACTGCACTGCTGCAGAACCCTCCTGTAAGAGCAAGTTTCTACATACAAAAGGTTTAACTTACTTGTCTATCAGCAGTATTCAATAAAACAAGTTCAGATCTATTAAGTCAAGTTCATCACTGTTTAATATCAAATGCTGTCTTTTCTCCTCTAAAATGGCATTTAATTTTTACAACTATGAAAATCATCTCCCATTGCATGAGTAGGGCACATATTGTCCTCTCTCATACAGAGAACAAAACAGACACAGTTAAAAGATAGAAAAAACCCCCACTATTAAATAATAGCCATTGTCTTTATTATTATTACTGTTTCATTATAAACATAATTAGGGTGGTTTTTTCCTTGCTTCACTAGATTGGTTTTAATTCTTTGCCTTCCCTAGCACAAAAAAGATGAATGCAACTTCTGTGGCACTTTCTGCATGCATCATGGATTTATTTTGTTTGAAATTATACTTTCGGATAGCCCATGAAGTTCCAGAAGATGAAAAACAGCTCTATGTATGCAGCTCCTGTTGTACAACCAACAAGAGCTACCAGTTACTGGGCACTGAATGAGTTGGTTTTTTCAAGAGACTTGTTTACCAGCTGAGGAGGAAAACCATCAAAAAACCCCAACTCCAAACCAACCTCTGTTGGTTTTTCTAATGTGATAAGAAGGAATGTTAACATGACCTCAAGGATGAAAATACAAATGTTTACTACGTCACCACAAGTATTTGATGCAGACTGGGTAACCCAAGTGTTTTGAGATACAGGTGTCCTGAGCTAATGACTTCACGCACCAAAGATAGCTGAGCAGAAAGCCTGTTCATCTGAGTGGTTCTTCAGTTTGACAAGAAAACTTCCCCTTACAACAAGAGCGCTCTGGCAGATTACCAAATGATTCTTTCATACCCAGATAAACACTTTGAATCCTTAGAGGCTCTCCTAGCCAATCCTCCACCAAATATAACGAAGGCAATTAAATTCTTACCCTACAGTACTGGAGTGATAACCTGTCATTGTGAGAAAAAGCCAGCTGAATACACAGAATAAATATCTTCATCTACACATATTAAAAACTGAGGCAGACAACCTTCCCCAACAGCCAGGATTTCTGTTCTTTTTTAAAAAAAAAAAAACAACAAGGATGTATACTATAAATATGAAATCATTTCAAAGAAGAGTGAACAAACTAAACTGTATTAGTCATTATAAATACAGAACAATATGAGTGATCTTGGTGATGAACTCACCAGTATGACATAATAATACCAGTAAATTGAGCACAGAAAGCATCACGATATTAGTACTTAAATACTTCCCATGCGTCTGAACAATTTGTGCATTAGCAGTCTATTGCCTCATCACTTACCCTCAAAACAATGTGGATTGATAACTCTTGCTGACAAAGACTGCTATTTATTATCCATTCTTACAGCACACAGAACAGCAGTATTCAATTTCTATCAGTAATAAGCGAGAGGACAGCATTCGGTTTGTAACATCAATTTGCAGCCCATCTGCCAATAAAGATGGTGAGAAGAGCCTATGCTGGTAACCAGTTTCACACAGGCATTGGCAGGGCACGTGAGAGGTCACACGCATAGCAGAAGCCTGGTGCACATGGACCCAGGAAGAAGATGGTCTTTCCTTCCTCAGTGGAGGCCCGCTTGTTATTTAACCTCTGAACCTAAGGCTACTAAGCAGGTAAGATGCCCCTGAAGAGGTTGCAGCAGTGGGGCAGAGCAGGCAGGGGAGAGTTTCTGGCACTTGCAATAAATTCAGACCAGGGCAGGGAAAGGATTTGAGCAAGGTTTCAGTTGTGGCCCAACCCTGCCCCTTGCCCCGAGCACTGTACAAGACAATAAAGAAGGAAGAGAACATCGCAGCGTGATCAATATGGCCAAGACACAGACATGTATGTAGGGGTTAACTTCCTCATCAGTGTGTGGGAATAGTGGTTTTTACCCATCTTCTCTTTCATCTTTGCCTCAGTGCTATGTTCATCCTTATGTTACAACTGGCAGCAGCCAAGACCTTCTTCCAACAGCGATTTCAGACACAATGTTTTTCCAAATATGTGTTTCCTTTTCTAGAGCAGCTAGGTTGATAATATACACAAACACAGTCATGTAGCCAACAGATGGCCACCTGAACCAGGACTCTGAATCAGGCTGCTAAGAAAATAAATACCTTTTCAAAACTATGGAAATCTGTAATGAACCAAGTCTGAAGCAAACCATCCACACAAAACACCAAGTCAATTAATTGACAATAACCAGTTCTACTTTGAAGCATCTCAAATTCACGTTTAATTATGCCTAATGCATCATTTTATTCTCCTAACATAACTGGTTAGCATAAGCACACAAAGTGCTGACAGTGACCTTTCTGCCTCAAATATGCTATTCACAGCTATTTAATTAATCCCTTACGTGTAGCAGGACATACAGCCTAATGTCCTACAGAAGGGCACTGAATTGGCCTTATTGTCACCATATGAGATGGCATTCATCTCCAAATGCCAAAGCCCAGCATAAGGAATGCAGAATAAGAATAGAAAGCATTTAAAAGAACAAGAGGAGAAGAAACTCTTGAATAGCTTGTTCTTTGATTATCATTTACAGATCAACTTTTTCAATGAAAAATATCCCAAGAGATTGTTTTCCCACTCCTGCAGTCCAAGTCTGTAAATGCAATAGCTTTTTGCACTTCAAAGGAGTGTTTCTTCACTAACCAGCAATTAAGAGACCAAGGTCAATCAAGGCAAAATTCAGATCCAGTTTTGTAATTTTCCCCTCTTATCAAACTGTAGATGTGCATGGAGCACAGACTGCGACAGCTGCCATAAAACAGCTTGAAAGTTTCAGAAGCAAAGAGAAAGTGAACTGTATTCAGCAGCTACAGATGAAGCATTACTGGAAATTTTAAGAGATTCTACTTTTCTCTTCCACTCCACAAGCCCGTCAAAAAGTAAGAGATTTCCAGGTTGGGAATATATTTAATTAATTTATTTTATTTTGGTCTGCATAAGAGTACACTAAAAATGTATTTTAAAAGTTCCAAGCACAAGATGAACAAAACCAAACCAAAACAACAACAAAAACAACCAAAGAAACAAAAGCAAAACCCTACAAACCCACCAAACCCCAAAACACTGTAAATTACTAAATATCTAGAATGAACTTTAATTAAATAATATTACATTTAAGACAACATTGTGGTTCCAAATGTATTTAGGTGTCCTCCAGTTGTTTTGCTTCAAACACACCATCTCTAAACAACAGATAAAAGTGCTAATGGACATGATTTAGTGAGGGACTTGGCAACACTAGGTTGGTGGTTGGACCTGATGATCTTAAAGGTCTTCTCCAACCAAAACGATTCTGTGAGTCACCACTAAATCTCCCACAGCCTGTTTGTCTTTCTGCACTCTTTTTTTTAAGATTCAGACTACACACTGAGCTGTCAACTTCTAACTTTATCAAGAAAAGGCACCTTACAACTGGTTAAATGTTTCTTGTAATGGCAGCTACTTAGAGCTGCACATTTCTATAGACAAAGCACCTAGGTCTTACTGAAGGGGGATTGTTGCCATTTCTTGGTTTGCCCTGTGAAGTCTGAAGCAAACTTCTTTCCATGGGGCACGAGCTAAACACAATTATAAAGAAATACTTCAAATGCCATTCAAATGACACCAGAAATTTAAAGTACTTCAGAAAACATCATGAGATTTTAAAAAATTTAATTGTATAATTTTAAACAGTTCTGCTGAAGTACCAAATACAGTGCCCCAGATCTCTTCCTGCCTTGTAGTTAGTACTGATAGTGTGTGCTCCTTATACACACAGACTAAGCCAGTAAAACAAGTATATGGTGTATGCAAAATCAATTTTTATTGACTGGTTTTGAAAAGCAAAAATATTCCTATGTTTATATTACTTTTTTCTCTGTATAAGAAAAAACCAAAACAAATACCTTCCATTTCTCACAGCAAGAATTTCCTGAATATTTTTGTCTGCTCTGTACCTAGAGAAAGCTGACTGACAGCAGGAGGAAGGGTGAGGGAAGTTTTTTTGTAGTTTTGAATTGTCTTGTTACTCTTCAAAAGAAAGACAGACACTTAGGTCAGTCCCAAAGTTTATGTTAATCAAACATACCTGCATTCCTGTTTCAGCCCATCACAGAAAGCCTGCAGTCTTTTCATGGCCCAAGGTCTCTTTTTAGCTTAGCAGGACCTGTTAAATCTGCAGCTCTGGAGTTTACACTGAGTGCCAGAAGTACAGTACATACCACACCATCAGGCTTCTAGCGAAAAAATCAATAGGAAAATACTCTCTGCATCTCATTGTTTAGGTTACAGAGGTTATACACTGAAAAATTATGGGATAAATAATTAAGGGAAGGTCAGAACTTTATCATTTTGCACAGGCATAGGACAAATTAGACTACTAACAACAGCTTACATAAATTCTGAACAGTACAGAAAGAAATATTTCTTGGTGCTTCTTATCCCCATGCACTTGCCTGGCATGGTCCCTACTTAGTCTTTTGCTGTTCTTCTGTAAAAGACCTGCTGATGATTCCAACCCATTTCACCGGGTTGCATGTGAAAGAGCGACGGCATTAAAAGCAGCGGGATGCCAGAGGAGATGCACGTTCTAGGTCTCTGCTTTAATGGCAGAAGGAAGAAGTAGCAGCCTTGTTAAGGCAACGGATATGTCATGAAATGTAGTCACTCAGAACTATGTACTGTGGGGATGTGTGATCATACACTTAACCAAGAACAACCTGAAAAACGTTGTCACATTAAAACACGGGACTACACTACACTGACTTATGTGATGATTACCACTGTTAGCATAAACATTTCAAGCAGCTCACCTGCATTCAAACTCTGTGTCAGAGGGACCTTCCTGGTATTTTCGGAGAGCTGCCTTTCAGATCTGACAGTTCATATTCTATTAATCAACATTGTAAATCCCAACAGTCCCTTGTCATCCCGAGAGCCTTGAAAGTAATTTTTTAGGATTTCATCAGAAATGACTGTAGAAACTCAAGTCAGAAAAAGCAGCAGAAGTGAGTCACTGAGAATTGCAATCTACTCTGTGTAATAAAATTGTGATTCTGTTTCAGAGCAGCAAAGCTTCTGCAACTCCCTTTTCTCTTCTGAATCAATTATCTTTTACTTTTGTTTCTTTCAGACTCCACACTAACACTAGTATTGTGTTTGGGCCATTTTTATCTTTAAAGGGTCATGACAGCTGGCTGGAAGAACATGCAAAGGGACAGTGTGAAAGCCCTCAGGATGACTGGGGAGAAGAAGATACTGCGTAATTCTTGACAAATTGAATAGCTCTTCACAGCCTGCCATCCCCTGCTTACGCCTCTTTTAGTGCTGTTCTTTCTGCTCCATCCTGGATTTTAACAGTAATTAAAGTCCCTTCTCAAAGGCTGCTAAAGATATTGATTCTAGATCAGTCTTCTATTTCCAAATAGCCCCATAATCTCTATTTACTTTCCTAAATTAAAACTGGCATGCTTTCTTCAGAGTTGCTGTGCTTTCATTGTTGCCAGTGGAAATTGCAAGTGCCCAGCTTCTCCAGACTCTGGCTGTACAGTGTGAAAGGCCTGGCTTGTGTGACTCTGAAAACGCTACAAAAAGAAGCCCACGTCAGAGACAAAAGTAGCCCCTTTGTTCAGTCCATCAGATCACACAGCATCATGTTACCAAGATGTCTCTGGCTGTGAGAGAGATTACACTAGCGTTTTCCAAGGAAAATTGCTCAGTTCCAGACTGTCGAGTTGTAAGAAACTTGAAGCAGTTCCTGGACCAGGCCAATCAATAACGGACCATTCACTTTCATGGTGGCCAGCAGGGAAGGGGGAAAAGCTGAGCAGGTATCCTGCATCACTGCAAGGCAGCTGCCAACAACCAGTCCCTTCAAGAAAATTAACTCGGAACACCAACAAACGTCCAATATTTATTGCTTGTATCAAAGGCTGGCAAGCTAATGGAAGGACGAAGTTTCCCCCTGCTTTTTTTTGTATTTTAGAATACATGAGTGCAGTGAGCAGACACTCCTTGATATTTCCTGTATTGTCTCAGTAAGAGGGTTTCGGACTTACACCAAAATTCTCCCTCTACTAAACTTGCAATCTGGCACACAGCAGGCACCAAAGGAAAAGACTAGTGTGGACAGGTATGCAGCAGAGATAAGAAGTGTGGATACCATAAACCTGTCCATCCAAGCAACGTGTGTTTTCAATACCCAGGCATTCACGCCTCACATTCATCACATTCAGTCCAAGACAGCGTACCTTCTTTCACCTGCAACCAATTCAGTATGCAGAGAATCCATATCCACATCCATCACCTCCAGTGAAATAGAATCTATCTGCAAATGTTGAGCCTCAATTTTCCTGCAGTGATCTGAATTACAATATGCTGCAGGTGAACACGTTAAATTTCTGCGTTGGTAGATGTCAAAAAAAGTTCTGCTGGAGTCATTAATAAATGTGGCTAATGTGGAAAAAAGACTCATTTCAGAACATATCTGTGCACTATTGAGGGTGCTGGAAAAAGCTCTTTTTCAGCAAGAAAATATAATACTCGTGGCAGATGTCAGCGTGTGCAATAGAGATAAAGATGGCACATCTGCATTTATTACTATAACATGCAAGACGTCAGTATCCACAGCGTAATCTACCCAGGCAATGGTGCTTCCAAACCTTCCCCATCAACATCGTGCACTTCCAAATCCATTCATTGTGTCCATGTTGAACTCCTCCCCACCCCCAACAACCACCGAGCAGTAATGCCAAGAACCAATGATGAAAACCTGGTTTTGGAGGAAAAGTCTACGTGGGATATAAAGCAGCGAACACCTACCTGACTCCTGAAATGCTGTCACTGTCTTCAGGCACTGCTATGCCAGACAAAGATGAGGAAAGCTTCAAGTGAAGCATGTTGTTAGTGGACCCTTGCTAGAAGTTATGCAAATACAAATAAGGAAACAAGAAAAATGGAATTGTACATAAAGACTAATACAACTCTCAATTCCTGAGAATGCCCATAAGCCACCTGGATATGTGAATACCTATAACTAACTGCAACTTTGAAGAAAGATACTTTCTTTTCTGGAAATGAAAAAAAATAATGATTGAATACTGATTAGTTAGGTAAGAGCACCTTGGTCCCACAGCAACATAATGGTTTGTTTTGTTTTTAATCTCTCCTGCGATACTGCTGGGAAATAGAGCATCTACTGGTTTCAACATCTGAAATTAGCTTTCAGATGTGAGTAAAAACTCCTAATGTACAGAGCATTATAATCAAAGGAAGCTACAAAGATGAGAATCAAAAAAAGCCTTTGGACAACAGAGAGACCCAACAGAGACACTCAGGGGAAAAAAATTAAATAAATCCATGTGCTGTTCTTGAACTAAGGTCAGGCAAAAGGCATGAATTAACTAAGAGATTGGAAAAATCTCTATTATAGCCAAAAAGAAAACCCATCAAAACCAACCAACCAAAGCCCAAACTCAAAACTGTGTAAGTAACAAAAGAGAAGATTTAGGGATGAGTTCAATTTCAACCTGCTCACCACAAAATCTATCCCAGCCAGGATACACCACAGATTTCTATTGAACCCATCCTGTTCCACACCTCTGACTCTTAATTAAACCTTGATGGCCTTCAGGAGGTATGGCACAGATGCACTTCATTCTGCTGTTTATTTCCAGCTGAGACATTGAATCATAGAACAGATTGGGATGGAAGAAACCTTTCAAGCTAATCATTCAGTGATGGGAAGTGGCCCTGTCCCACTGACAGGTTCTGTGTGCTTTTGGTACATGAAGTTAAAAACCACAGGTTTATCCTGCCTTGTTCCAGGCCTGAAGCTAGTTGGTTAAATGAGATATACTATGTATCAGAACAAAACTATCCGATGCAAGACATTAGGAGCTTCTCTAACTGCTAGAGACAGAAAAAAAGAAAATGACTCCTAACAGTCCTTTTCCATGATGGCCTGGGAATTTGATAAGTTCAAGTCTAGTGATCCTGCAGAGAAGTACAGACACACCTAACTTTTACTGGGCTGAGCTCAAGAACCCTCTTAACCATGAAATAATGAAACTAAGATAGACCAGTACTGAAATTGTATCAAATGGAGTGTGGAATGAGTATTATATAAGAGCAATTTTCTTGTAATAACAAATCTTACTTATTTTTATGGGCCTCTAAATAATTTCTTCCTAGACTTTTTATATGGCTTTTCAGCACGGCATAAATGAATATCAAAAAGCTATTTAAGGTCTTTCTCATTCCTTTTTTAGTTGCCTCTTGGCAACTAGACTTCTTTAAAAAGAAAATATTTGATATTTATATCTGATATAGTGTTTCTGTGATACAAAAATACCTGAAAGCCATCCATCTAACAAGAGAATGGGGTGTGAAAACACACACGTTTTTAAAGCAACCTCTTCTAGACTTTCATGCAAGTTTTTCTCATTAAGTTTTTATGTTTGGAAAAGACATTATTAAATATCGTGGTTTAGTCCCCAAGCTACTCAATGAGAACATCCTTTTTATATCTTCTGAACTCCCAGTGGTGCCACTTTATTTAGGGTTCCTGTTAACCAAGCTATTCTTCATGCTTCCATAGTCTAAATAAATCACCTCCCTATTTTTTCATTTATTTCTAAGGCTGCTTCTAATTTTTTTATTATTATTATTATTTTTAAGTATGCACCTGACTGCCCAGCATTGAGACATCACCTGGAAAACAGCAGTAGACTTGGATCACTTAGTATCTGCTTCAGCAAATACTATGCAGACAACATTTCTCCTCACCCCCTGCGACCCATGGCAAGTCCCATTTCTTTGTTAGTGGTTTGTTATTACAAAGCTAACATTTCTGGTGTGGGGAATAGCAGAAGATTTCTGTCCTTCAAAGGAAAAAGAAGGGAACATCCTTTCTGCATCAGGTCTTCAAAGTGAAGGCAGAGGACTTCAAGGTTTTTTTCCAATTCATAGATGGAATTTTAAGCTTGTCTTTCTGGGATCACGTGTTTGGGGGTGCAAGTTATGCTACCCACTGAGCTCATTCGCTGGGTCTGCTGTTCTGTTCAGTGCTGCTGTATTTCACTAAATGTTCCTTCGGTCTCTGTGGGCATTTGATATTTATTTTAGTATATTGGCTGCTACCATTTGACAGATTCATGCTTCTACGTGTTTATTCCTCAAAAACAGTTAAGGTTTCCATCTAGTGTTTGTTGAAGACACTCAGTGTCATGTCTGATAAATTTAAGGCTGCAGGTAGCCCTAGGAAATTTTCCATCAAAAAAGTTCTGATATTTCTTCCTTTCCCCTTAGTCCCTTCCACCTCTCCCCTTCCCCACCTCCTGACCTTAACTGATTTCTCTCAGCCACTACCATACCACTGCATACCCAAACTGATGGCATTATACTTTTGGATATACTCCAAAATTAACTGTTTTCTGCTACTCTCTGAATGTACTGCAACCTTTTCAACCTTTCATTGTTTTCAGTTTTGAAAAAGAGGCTTGTAAGAAAACTTGGTGGGCTCATTTAAAGCAGAAGAAATAAGGGGGTTTTGTTCACTAGCAGAACATTATATCCTTCCATAGACTCCACTACCTAACATGCCATTTTTATCAATGTTAGTGCTACAGCGATGCCTCTCCCTTTGGTATTTCTGCATCCACTGCTGCATCCTTTCTCTTAAATGACTTCCTCTTCTCATTCTTCATTGAAAATAGGACATCTCTCAACTAGTTTCTTCCGCTGCCTTTTGATTAAATACTTCAAGTGGATAACACAGAGAGGCATGTCCTTAACGTTCCCGTTGTCTCCTTCCCTCCATCACTTACCTACGTTTCCAGCTGAACTCTACCACTGAAGATGAATTTTTAAAGTCTATACTATGAACACTTCTTTGTTCCTGCATTTAGTTGCCCGTCTCTCCATCTCCTCTCTTCAGACTACCTTCTTATTCTAATACATTTTCTGGATTTCTGTTTCTCATTCACTGGCTGTTTGACTTTTTCAACCCGTTGCACTTAAGAGCTCTGCCACTCATTTACACTCAGCTGCAATCAAAGTTGGGAGATGCTCTTTATGCCCTCAAATGAATGGCTTTTCTTCCATTGCTGGCAGCCAGCCATCTGTTTCCTAAAAAGCCCTCCCCACTGTAACCAAAGCCACCAACAGTGTTCAATCACTTCTGCTTCCTTAGTTCAATTTCACCTGCCCACTCAAAACAGAAAGCAATTGGTGAAGAACACAACTGAGAAAACACCATTCAGAAAATCATTATTCCCAAAGGACTGGCAGAGTTGTTTGTGCTGAAATGTGAGAGCAGACGCCTATTTCTTAAGAGTCACTAGTTGTGAGTGAGAATTAAAATATCTGAGGGACTAGGACAAGCTTAAAAAGTCACTGAAACTTCACTACAAAATTTTGCATTTCTGCTTTGTTGGGGTTGTTTTTATTGTCATTCTTTTCCCCTTCCTGAAAATATTTGTGGTCTATGTAAAATGGATTTCAATCAGATCCTTATTCTTTATTCTATTTAGGAGAGATACAAATCTAAACAGGAAGGTTATTATGTAGATATTAAAATATAAATTATTGGATCAGATATGAAAATCTAATGAAGAAAAATCCTCCTTGCATGAGAAAGCAAATAAATGCATATAATACAAAAGGGAAAGTCTAAGCTTTTCTTCAATAAAAACAACGCTTAATGATGCAGCGCCAAAGAATAATTTGTACAATGAATAATAAGTGAACCAGAACTGTACACATGCTTTGAAATCTGAATTTTTTCTTCACCAGCATTATTCTGTATAGATTTGAATGTAATTTGAATGTAAGGTTCAAGGAGGATGTTAAGGCACGTTAATTCCAAAACCACCTATATCTTCATTAACGTATAGTAAAATAGTATAAAAGCAGAAAAAAATCCAATGCTTTACAAAATCTTTAAGCAGAGTTTCCACTTAATTTCTAGGATGGAAATTAATCAAAATGAGAAGCTTGAAAGCTAAAGCAAAGGTCACATCATAGGATATAGCAGCATAACTGGTGTGAAGACAGTGTGCCATGTTTGAACAGTAAAAGTGTGAAAACATTTATCTCTTCTTAGATGTTCAACAGCTTTTAAAATAATGCACAATTAGACCTAATAAACATCCCACTTTTTTTTCAACCTACTGCACTTTGCCTGTAGGCTAAGCATATTCTAATGCTAGAAGTGTCGCAGAGAGATTTTATAATGCCATTGCAGAGAGACCAAATCACGATGAACTAACATCTATGAAAGTAACACATAGTTGGAAGATACTCTTAACTGTAAATGCCTTATTAATAAATGGCTGTAATCCCAAAGTCATTCCCTGAGAAGAATTCTACTTTCATTTACATGTTGTTGGTGCACTGCAGTCTGCCATGTATACAGAGTTTATATTGGACCTCTGATAGAAAAAGAGTTATTCACACTTAACTGAAGCATGGGGTACGTTCAGGTCTGGTTAGAGGAGTTTTTTTTCAGTAGACACTCACTCTGTTTTATTCATGAGATACTAATACATCAGATTTATACTATAGACAGCACTCAACTCCCCCAAGGCAACGTTTCTTTCTCTTCATTTCTAAAGAACATTTGGAGATGTAAAATTAGAGCCTCTCAAAAAAATCACTCTTATTCACTTAAAATTGTTAACAGAGCAAAGAATGTGTTTTCTGCCAACGTTTAAAATCAATTCACTTTCCTTTCTTGTTTAAGTTCTTTTTTTCAGATCAATATTTAATGATATATCAGGGATTCAAAGAAATCAAACGAAACCCCTACTAAATGTGTTTAGCAGAAGTTTCCCTCCATGTGCAACCAGCAGTACGGCAGATGGTGAACAGGTAAGCCCAGCTCTAACTCATTTCAAGGAGCAAGTGTGATTCACACGCGGTTGTGATCTGACCCCTTCTGTACCTAACTATAAAAAGCAGCCAAGGTGTGGGGATTATGAGGAGAAGAGACACAGAGATGTGGTAAGATTAAGATGACTGAAGTTGATACTTTCCTGGAGAGAGTCCAGAGGAGGCTACGAAGATGATTAAAAGCCTGGAGCATCTCCCCTACGAGAAAAGGCTGAGTGAGCTGGGGCTGTTCAGCCTTGAGACAAGACGACTGAGAGGGGAATCTGATCAATGTTTATAAATATCTGAAGTGTGGGACACAGGGGGAAATGGCCAGCCTCTTCTCAGTGGTCTGTGGGGACAGGACAAGGCGCAATGGCCTCAAATTGGAGCACAGGAAGTTCCACGTCAATATATGGAAGAACTTTTCCACAGTGAGGGTGACAGAGCCCTGGGACAGGCTGCCCAGGGATTGTAGAGTCTCCTTCTCTGGAGATATTCAAGACCCTTCTGGATACCTCCCTGTGTGACCTGTCCCAGGGAACCTGCTTTGGCAGGGGGGTTGGATCTGATGATCTCTTGAGGTCACTTCCAACCCCTACGATTCTGTGATACCTCTTGAGTTTTGTCTGAGCGAGCTGTTGCCTTGGGCCAGGGTGTATGGATGCTCCAGTGAACTGGATTCAGAGGGACAGACTCTCTGGGGATAAGCACAGCTATTGCGCACTTGCTGCTTTCTGTCCCATTACGGAGAGGGTTGTATAAACAACATTTAGAAACGGCAATTTGTCCAACATTCTGACTCAGCAAAGAGTTACTAAAATTTAGGTAAATTCATCTTGATCAGTGAAAAAAAGAAAAAACACACCTTGCCTTTAAAGACCACAGCACAGCAGCATATAGTGCTGCTTTGGTCAATACCAGACACGCAATATTTCATATATGAAGTTTAAGGTTTCTTTGTAAGAAATACTTAAGCATTATTTTCTTCCTGCCAAAAATGATTTCACACTTTCAAATAGGTGCCAAAATAAGAACCACATTGCCAATTTACTGAAGTTGTGAATTTTGTTTTCTACCAAAGCAGAGACAGGGCCTTAAATCACAGGTACGTTGTAAAAATAAAGCACTGCAGATCTCCAAAAACAACAAAAAGTGAAGTCATCAAGTTTTCCTGTGAAAGCACAGAAGTACAAACACCCACTGTGTCTTTGATTTTATTGAACATTTGCATTTTTAACTGAGCAATGGATTTCTGGAAAATATCACAATCAAAAAAATTCAGAATTATTCCATTGTAAACTTTATTATCAAAATCAGAGCACTGATGCTAAAGAATTAAGCTGAGTTGACATGGGATATCATCATTAAGACCACCTAGCTATTTTCCATTCAGGAATTTGGTAAAATGTCTCAAAGATAAAAGTCCCTGGCTTTACCGAGTATATGCAACATTTACTTGGCTGTGCACAGCCATGAGTGCTAGCAGAAAGCACCTACAATACTTATTTTGTGATTGTTGGGCTTGTAGAAATACAAGACAGTCACAGCCTACTTTTCCAAATTTTATTTGAATACTTTATAATATCCAGCTGGGGCTTCAGAGGAGTCAAGGTATTGTAGTGGGAACAGCCACACCTTCTCCCCTCCTTCATTTCCCCCCAGGTATGAGAGGCAGAAGTCGGGCCAGCAAGCCAGCTGATATGCCACCAGGCAAGTCACATGCCTTACTGAATCATGAAGTTAAGAGACACAGACTGCCCCAATCATAAGGATAACAGACAATTTGGCAGGTGTCCATTTATGCAGGAGATAATGTCTGTGGCATGGGAAAGAAGAGTTTTATCTGAGGAGCCCACATTTTTTCCCTGAAACAACAATTACAATGGATACCTGTGAGCCTCCAAACACCACTTTCTCAGACAACTCACTTCATGTGAGGAAGCTGGTGCATAGCAAAGCTGAACGTATGCATAGCTTGTAGGGTCCTCACTGCAGTTACTATGGCTTAGACCAACTTTGGAAAGTAAAGCCACCTCTCATTCTGAAGAGATTTCTGGAATGACATGCTACATATATACATTTGCTCTCTAGTTTCTTATATTCTACTTCAGAAGAAGCTATCAGCATTGGTTTACTATGGAAGGAATATGAGTGTTTATCAGAAGATTACATCAGTCCAAATCCTTATTTTAATATCCAGGTCTCAGGCAACGTTACTGTTCCAAGACAACAGCAAACTAGATGTGATTCTGGGTGTGGGCACACAAACAGCATAGCAAATGATCTCAGGTGGCTTCATACTGTCATACCTGGGTCTGCCACAAGAAGTAGCTTTTGAACCAGAAAATATGTAACCATGGGAGCACTTATTTTATATTCTTTGGAGGGTTATTAGCACATTTCAACAATTTCCCTGGGAAAATAAGGCTTGCTACAGAGAATAACAGTCAAGCCAAGAATGGGAAATACTTCCACAGCTCTGGCTTGCAAAACAGACAGGAGAATGAACCACGTTGTTGATGTGCATGCCCAAACCTGTTTGTTCCCAGAGCTGAGACAGCAGCACTGCTCATAAACAGCTGGGAGCCAGGTAATGACATGCAAACGCTGAGCAGGTTCGATTCCTTTACAAAGCAAAGGAAACATTTCCTGTACAACACATCCTGCCTTCGTGTCTCGGGCTATCACAGCCTCAGTGAAGCTGAGTGAATCCTGTGAAAAACCATTACAGAGAGTAAGTTTCATGAAGTTTAGGTTCATACACAGAGCTGATTAGTGAACAACCAAATTTATGGCAGTGCATCCAGTTCACAGGAGAAACACCGTCCTTCAGAAATACTCAAAGGACTCTGCTGGGAAAATGGCAATTTCTGATTCACTCAATCGTTCCACTTTGGAGCATTTAATAACAACCAAGACACTTTATATGTTTTAATAGGCAGGGCTCTTTAAGCAGAAGATGATAGGAAATCTTTTCTAAAGTCCTGCAACATTTTGTAAGACCTAGTGACTAACAAGCCAGGATAGCAGAACTGGGCATGCTTTACCTGCTCCAAAAATATCCTCATGTTTTTTTCTCCTAATGGGGAGAAATGGAGAAAAGAAAACTTTTGTCTGTGCTTTACATTAAGATTGCAACAACGTGTTATGAATCCTGCTACTCATGCTCTATACTTCTACTCATGCTACAGCCCTGGAGAGGGGAGAAGTCCACATAAGGGAAAATCTCCTTGAATACAATCTATGCAAGCCATGATGTTGACACATATATAGCATCCACCTCTTTAAACAGGAAGTTGCACCATGTGATTACATAAAGTAGATTTTTGAAATTTAGTCCCTATTATGGCAGAACTTGAACATATCTGCCAAATAAGATAAAAGATTGTGTTTGAGAACATTTTTGTTTCCATTTCAGTGAAGCAAGAAAGCAGAAATGACAGGATTTCCCACAGCTTCGATAAAACTTGAGCTGTATTTTGTTGAAAAGAAAGTAGGCAGTACAGTTTTCTTTCAGAGAGCCAGGTGGGACCCTGTTGAGCTCTGCTCCTTGACAACAAGCTATGTTCAGATACGAGTCCGACGTGCTGAAGACTGCAGCAAATACTTTGGAGGCAGCAGAACAGAGGGGATCTCATCAACCAAGTCAAGGCAATGTATAACCCACCAGAGAAGCTTCCTACAATGATTTTTATGCAAAATTTCTGTTGCATACAGTGATATCTATACTTTGCAAAACAACTGCACTTCATGCCTTTCAGTGAACATGCTTGGGAGGCTGAGTAACTTGAGGCTGACCCGGTTTTGCTGTCTTGACCATACAGAAGAATCTCTGGTATGTTTTAATCTAGGAAGACAGGCCAATTATAAAATTAACACAGGCAAAATGATTTTTTTGATATAAGTTCACGCCTTTGATGACTTGAGACAGCCAAACAGATTACAAAGGCATCTGCTCAGCTCCTCAACAGGTGTCTCCTCAGTAAAGGATCTCATGATTGGATCTCAAAGAAAACGTGTGGGTAGTCTTCAAGGAAAAGAGTCTTGAGTGATATCCGCTCAGTGAGGAAGGATCTGATGCTGCAGCTAAATTCCTCTGTAATGCTATCTGATGTAGGTGACGTGAGGCACACATAATTTCAGGGCCATTCAACTGTGGCATAAGGCCTATTTGTGGAACACATCTCATTTGCCCTCTACCCCAAAAATACCACAAGAGGGCATGTCATAAGGTAGGAACTGAAATATTTTGAAGTATTTGTGCTTGACAGAGTTGAAAGAATGAATAGTCAAGATAATCATACCCAGTCATACATTATACACAGTCTGCAGTACCCTGAAGAAACATGATGATTATTACCCAGTCTGAAAAACAAGTAACATGTATTTGAAGAGGCCAGAATTGACCAGCACTCAGAAGGCAATAGCCCTCCGGACATTAACACTTTGGATGAGACTGGTCCTGATGCACAGAAGAAGTATATATGAACACCAGTAATGCCCAGTAGAGGCTGGGAAAGAAAAGTGATGCCCATTGGCTTTCCTTGACAAAGAGCTCTCAAGCTTAGCCAGCTTGACCTCAGGGGTGAGGAGTCATGAAGACTTGCAGTCCGCAGAGCCACAGTACAGCATCAAATGTACAGCTAAGGCTTGGCTGTGTTTGATTACTGCTTAATTTTTTGGTTTTAAGTAATAAATGGCATGTGGTTTAGCATAAATAAATGCTTCTTTGTGGTTCCTGAAATTTGCCAAAATATTCCCATCACAGTGGTCCCCAATTTCCAAATCAACAGCTGCTACACCCATAGCTGAGCCACCTGTTTGCATACAAGCTCTAACAAATTACAAAACTTGTACTGGATTATTTCCAAAGTTGAGCCCAACGTACTGTGTCAGAAATCCCAAACTCCTTGTTGCTGAAAAGCCCTTCATTTACTTTGGAGACAAGCAGGATCAGCTACCTATCTCTGGCAAACATACTTGAATGTTGGATACAGACTCTATCTACAGAGCTACTATCTCACCCAGGCAATCAAATATATCCTCCAAGAACACAAACATACCTGCTAGTCTGGATTGTACCAAAGGACAAGCTTCCCCACTCTTGTATTCTCTTAGAGCAACTATGTGCACAGATAAAGACTATGGGTCAATGCCCACGGGAACTCACGAGTGAAAAGAATCCCTTTCATGTGGTAAGATCACAAAACTGAAGCAAGCACAGAAAAGCTTTCTATTTAATGCATGAATTAAACACCCAAGACACAGCACTATGATTTCCAGCTGTACAACATACAAGCAGCAGTCAACCTCGTTGCTTTAGCAAAAGTTCACTGCTGTCTGCGATAAGGAGCATAAACACTTCTTTTCTCAAGAGGCTGGAAGCAACCCAGGGGACAAGCAACCCATAAAGACATGGTTAGGTCTACTGAATGCTAGGCTTTGCAGAAGCGTACAGAAAAAGAGTCTACAGACAGAACAGAGCTGTAAACACAAAGCAGCACAATGATATGCAAAAGACAGCAAAACCCAAGATCTCATTGTACTGAAAACTTCAATGCAGGTGGCACTGAAGTTCTTTCAGTACTGGAATGCCATCCCCAGAGGCAGTGGTGTAACATCCCCCAAGTAAGGGTGGGGGTCTTTTTTTATATTGATGCAATATGTTAAGGGTGTAAAAAACGAAGGACACAAACCAAGACAAGTCACAGTCAGATCTTTCCAAGTGAAGACTAAGGGATGCAGTTGGTTGACTACAGGGAAGCAATATGTTAAGTAGCGCATGTTCTTTGATAATGCCCTACTTTGGAACCAAAAAAGCAAGTTGGGTATGTTTTGAAAGCTCCGTGATCAAAGGATTTCAGAAAAAGCCTTCTGAATCATTTTTGTGGATGCTTCTATCACACTGTATTAGGCCAAATCCCCCCTTTCAGTTTGAACAGTTTGAGCCATAGCATTAGTCTTTTGCTCTTTACATCTATTCATAAACAAAAAATAAAATCCTTCCCCAAAGAAATGACCACAGTAACACATTATCTTGTGTAACCAACTGCAATCAAAGAGCTTCATTTACTTTATGTAAATGTCCTCTCCCTTTCCCAGACCTAATGCTTTCTCAGTCTCTGTTGTGTCACCTCATATCTAACCTAGATACTAAGATCATGTGGGTGGAGACTTTTAGAGAAGTCATTACTGACAAAAAAATTCAGCACCTTACTAACTTAGGAGACTTTTGAAGTAAATACCCCAGCTCCCACTTCTCCATTTACAGCATTTTTAAAAAGTGTGCATGCAAAATATCCATATATTTTCATATTAATTGCAATTAATTTTCTATCAATAGAAAGTCCACAATTCTTTACAATCCAGAATCAAGACTGACTTTCAGTAGCCAAAGATGTTTAAAGCAGACATACATGGTCTATGACAGTATTAGGTACAGAATTCCTTAATGCTTACAGTATTTCCCAAGGTTAATGTTAACAAACCAGGCATGGAGGTCAGACCAGCTTCCTCCAAAGAGCACCACTCTGCTATTGTTTCCAATACGTTTCTGATTCAAAGACTGGTAGCACTGAGCCAGCGAATGGCAGCTGCTCCATTGTCAGCACATCTTTCTGTACAAAGCCTTGAGTTGTAGCAAAAAGGGGTTAAAGCATGTGGTGGCAATGATGCCATTTCAGGGGGATATTCAAGCTCTCTGAAGCCTCGGTGGTTTATTGGCAATGCGTAATGTGTTCCCATGTTTCGTTCTGTGGGTGGTTACAACAGTGCAAGGTATTTACTTGTACAGCCATTCTTATTTCCACTCAGCTTCTCTCCTGAACACTACAGCATGGTGTTGGCAACAATCAAAGGGTGACGATAATTTGCACACCAAGGTCTCCTTTAAGATTCAAACACCAGCATTCACCAAATAAATGTGAGAGGAAGTTTGCCTTACATGCTTTGATAAAATGTCTTCCATCAAACTCGATTGTATCTTTGGTTTTCCTTGTTCTGTTTTCACTTTACAGGGAATCTTTATGCATTGGTAGTCAGATTTCACAGCTAAAAAAGGAATACCTTCCTTGTAAATTTAAGAGTCTTTCATCTATTTTCTTTCAGTGCACATCAATGAGTATTTCATCGGAGATGCATCAGGATATACACTAAGCTTTTAAACGCATTCAACCAACTGGATCACATCCTTTAAATGTGTTAACTTATGCCTGCCTTGCTCTTTTTTTACATCATGATTCCTTTTCATTTATTAATTTTAGATGTACCATACTAAATCAGTTGTTCCTCTTTCATCCTGAATCCCTTCTGTCACTGTCAGTGACATTGCCACTGCTCCACTACCAACTCAAGTTCATACTTTCTTGTTTTTCAGTGCTTATTTCCTTTCCAATAGTCTCTTCAACAGCTTTTTTCTTTATTTACCCACAGTAGAATTTGTAACAGCTACCTCTTCAATCCTTTTAAGTTTCCCATTCAGGTCCAAAGTATCTTTTATTAAGAAGAAAGGATCCACCTATTCTTGAGCTTCCTCATATCTGCTACAATTCCTTTTATATTCATCCAGAATATTGCTACTCAAGTCATTTCACCTCTCCTATTGCTTTGCCTAAGTCTAGCTATAAACATTTACTTAAACAAAGTACAACTAATCATTTTACTAATCTATCGAATATTACATTAGCCCATGCTATCCTAATAGCTGAAAGACAGAGATTACCTGTGTCATCAACCTAAATATCACTGTACTGGAAGCCTTGTACTGGAACTTGATAGTATTATTGTTGTTGTTATTAATATTTTACTTTGGCATGCAGCAAACATTGTGCTACAGCAGCAGCATGTGTACTGATCACAACAGGGTATGGGAGGTCACAACCTACATCTACTCCACAGCATAGATCTGCTGACTTTGGGGAAATGCTTCTTTCCTGCTCTAAAGCTGAGTAAAGGTGATGTAACGTATGCTTCCAATGAAAAGGATGAACCCAAACAGATGATGGAGGTTACATTCATATTATAATTTACACCAGTAACTTCCAGAGCCTTGCAGATTTCAACATTATAAAAGGTCGCAGATCTGACTTTCACAGTGAGTGAAATGCACAGCCATGCATTTCAGCAAGTCAGAAACTACCATTCCAACAGCCAGAACAATCTGTAGAAATTCCAAAGCTATTTCAACACCATCTCTTTTGGTAGCATTACGGCAGAGCACAAATAGCCAGAGTAATTTTGTATAAGTGTTTCACATTAATGTTGGTGGACCTTTTCTATCCAAAAGCACTTAAAAAGTAGGAGGAGGCAATTTCTTTATATACATTGATTATATAATTCAGTCTATTTGTTAAAAGAGTGGAGGAGTTGATGACAGGGCCATCATTGGTGTGACTTTTTTACGTATGTAACTCATCTCGGAAGCTCTTCATCTGACTCCCTGCTAGCTTCAACCACGTTAACAAAACTAGGGACAGGCAGGAATCTTAAACTCCTAGGCATAAAACAAGAATCCTGAGGAACCAAAACCATAAGAAAATAAACACAAGTATGGCCAAACTTCAGCCTTGACAATAGCTCTGTGCTACACTGTGGCTCATTTGTAACAGAGGAAGAGATCTGAAACTCAGACTCTTTTCCTCCTTAAATGCCACACCACTGGATACATGCTGCATGAGCCCAGAGGATTTAAAGCCTCTGCTTAATACTTTTTAAAAATTATTTGCTTTCTAGGGATGACTTGTACCAATGATTCCTTTCATGTCAATATATATAATATGCAACCCCTTCTTTTTTACTACCCACACTGTATTTGTATATTGACCTTTCCTTACACTCGGTTCTTCAAGACCTCCCCTATTCTGTTGCAGTCCTCGACGTGACCAGGGACAAATCATTGCATTTTGTGTTCTCATGCCCATACTCAAACTAAGGAACTGGAAGGCCAAGAAGCCATCTGAATTTGAAACCTCTGTTTGTGGACCCTGTAATTAGCTTTCCCAGAAATGGTGTTAGAAACTGGAAGTACAGCAAAAAAATCACAACGTGGCTTTCTGTGTAATAACCTTCCAATGCAGCATGTTCTGCAATGAGCAGGAACAGGTGAGTTTGGGACTTTCAAAGCCATTTGCTTTCTGCCCCAGAGAAAGCCATCGATGGGTCTAAGCTGTAAAACTGTCAGCATGCATATGTGTTACTCCAAAAGGAATATGTAATGTGAATGCAAATTGCACATGGCAAAGTATGCTAAAAAAGACAGGGGAGGGAGGGTAAAGCTCTACAAGGGAAATACATTATTAAAAGATATCTTTGTAATATATGCAAAGCTGTCTTTTTGACTAAGCTATTGACCAAGGAAAAAGGACTACAGGTCTTTCCTATTACAGTGTGCTGACAGATTTCAGCTTTATATACTCACTTCTCCAGTGAGATTTGAATATCCTAGTCCTTTGCCATTTTTACCCTCTCGCCCCAGCATTTGACTGAATTTTAAATGTCTAACACATTGAAATTCAGTGAATGAGATGGAATAAAAGTGTGCAGTGAATAATCAGCAGTGAATAACATCCGGAAAGCACTTGTGTATTTCTTTCCTACTGAGAAAAATGTCCTAAACAACATTTGATTTATTTACCCCGATGTTCTCCTTACAGGGACTGACATTGCTGTTGACTGGGCATTTATTTACGATCAGCTGGTACCAAGCTCTGTGGGTTTCATAGCAGGAAATGTGAAATTCATTACTCTTATCACACTACACAGTCCATCTTTTATGTATTATATACTGTACCCATTTCCTGTAGGTGTAGACTGAAAAATGAATATTTAATGATTATAGCATTATGTATGCCTGTATTTTGTTGTAAGGGAAATGTATCAGTGGACTTTGCTGCATATATTCCATCACATTTTTCTAACAGGTCAGTATTTGCAATAGTATTGTCCAGCTGTTGATATCAGACATTTATTTCTGCTTTACATGGCATCGCTGCTTCTAAATTCTTTGTAGGAAAAGAGGTTCTACTAAAAATAGGAAGAGCAAAATGACATCTCCTCAATGAACAGCGTTACTGAGTCTCATAAAACAAAAGACTTTTCCCCTGAATCAGCTGATTTTCGTATCTGAACCTGGGAACCAAGCTGTCATGTAGCTTAAACTAAATGACCATTGGATTCAGAATATGGATTAACAGCTGAGTTCAAGTAAATCTTTCTCATTAAGCAGCATTTGAAGAGAAGCATTTTTTTAAAAAAACCCATGTTTCTCACTATATTTTCCTTCATAATGTAATTAACATATAACGCAATATTGTGGTGGTTGACCTCAAATGCAACTTGCATATATTTCTGGTTATAAGCTCAATAACTATGACATGCAAATAAATACTGAGCTTATACTCTAAACCTTGAAAGTACATAGTCTGTCATATTAACTCTGCTTAATTCACTTGTTTGTGTGCTATCACATGCTATTAAGATACATAAAACTTTCTACAACAAAAGTGAGCAGACTAACACTTCACATACCAGACTTGATGTCAAGCATATAATGGCTCAGCCAACCTAGCACTCTTAATTTGCTAATGTGTAGCAATGAAATGCAGCATAAAGGAAAAAATGGGGAAAGGGGAAGAACACACAAATCCTCAGAAGAAAATAGCAATTCAGTTACAAGAGTTCATATGAAATCATGAATATTTATGAAAAAGCTAGGAGGGTTTTTTTTTCACTTAGCTTCACGTCTCCTTTAAAAATTCTTCTCAAATATTAAGACATGTATTAAAAAAAAATAAACTGTGCATATAAAAAAAGGCCAGAATGAAAGACATGCAGCTTTTAAGATAAGCGTGCTTTCAGTGGAAGCATCTGCACTCAGAAGAGCATTTACACAAATTAACATATTTTACCCACTGTAAGGGCCATAAAACATTCCCAATTCGGCATAGAATTTTTATTTGAATTGGTAGGACAAAATCAAGTAGGAGATATAAGAAGCTGCAATGACCAAAGGCAATAGTGGATTTCCCAGAATAAAGAGATGAGTAACAATCAACAAAAAGGAGGTTTGGATATCTGGGGCAGAGGGAGGTTGTTATTCGCAAATTTACAGAATCAGCTTCTTGTTACCATGATGTTTTAAAGCAAATATAATCTGAGTGAAGACAGAGAAAAAGATTACATGATATAGTACAATCCCTTCTCTAGAAACATGGCAATTTTGTCATCAATACATGGCTGAGAGATGGCATTACTCTCAGAAAAGAAGGGAATTAGAAAGCTACTATACAGCTGTCAGGCAGGATGCTATGCCTAGCAAACAAGGTCACTCCACACTCAAAGCTCTATACCATCTGCAGATTAAGGGCTGCTAATAATGCAGCTAGTTCCTTCACCTACCAAAATTCATACTGTGATGCTTTGGTACATGCCACAGATAGGGTTGCTATGGTACAGCGCTCACACAGGCAATGACTGCTTCCAACACTTTATTTCATGGCTCCAAGGACTTGTCTTCCTTGATCAATTTTAAGTTAGTGACAAAAATACTAATAAGACTGAAATAGGAGAAGCAAATTTAGGGAGCTATGCTGGCTCTTGGATTGTTCCATGATGTACTTCTCTGCAGTAAAACTTTCAAGAGAGATCACTACTTCTCAGGTATATGCAGGAAAAATACTAAACTACCTTCTAAATACACAGTAAGTCTAGTCGGAGGGATAAAGCACCAAAACACTGGTTAGTAAGCTACTTGTAAATTAGCTTCTTCCACTTCACTTGTGCTTTTTTGCACATAAGATGTCTTTCCAAGGTGGGTTCTGTATCAGAAATGATTTTTTATTCTACATTACTGATTACAGAAAATAGATTTGGTTAAATAAATAATATCCAACATGTACTGCCATCCTCTAAAAGGACTTCAAAAAACAAACTGCCTTTTGCCCATGTTTATGGGTGGCATTTATCCCACCCTGAATCAGACACCTAACAAGCATGCCTAAATTATCAACTCCACTGTCCCTCTTCGGGAGGGTGGGAGAAGTGTACATCCTTTGCTCACATCTGCAGGTACCTAAACTCAGATTCTTCAGATAAGCACCCAAAGACAGGCAGCATAAATCTAAGCTTTACCAGGCCAGTCTCCCCAGTAGATTCCATGTTCTCACCTGAATATTTCTAGAGAATCGAAAGAAATTTTGTTTGCCCAAGGCAGACTGTGGCAGAGCTTCCTTTCGCAACCACAGTTCTCTGAGAGTTAGTTCTTAGTCAATTCACAATTTTTGTCTTAATAACACAGTTGCATATAGTGTTATGTACACACAGTAATCTGTCTAAAATCTACTGCAAATTATTCTGAGGTTATTATTCTAATGCTAATTCTATTCTACTACTTTCAGTGTACTTCACTGCTTCATGAGCACCACAGTCTTAACAGATTTTGAAACTTATTTTAATTTACAAACTGAGGGTCAAGATCGTAAGCAAAGCAAAATCTGTCCAAAATAGGTGAAAATACAGTGAAGACGCTGCCACTACTACCACATTTGAACCCTCTAAGCTAGAACCTGAAGCCAGAAATCCCCAGCCTGGACGTACACAGACAGCTGCACTGTCAAATAAAAATCTCACTGAAATATGTCTGAAATTACACTGGTAATTTGTTACCCTTACTTGAACAAGGTGTAGGAGAGAGAAGGCTCCCAGTGTCTCAACACGCAAGCAAACTGGCACTGTATTTACCTGCTGTCACTATCTGGAACTCCAGAGTAATAAATGGATGAAATGCAGCTCATAAAAATATTCATATGACGAAATTTATGGCTTACATTAAAGCATGTTTAACTTGAAAAATGACTATGTAAAGCTCAGCTGATCTGTTCCCTGTGTATATTCACAGTCATATCTGCATATCCAAACTTTGTGCATGTCCCCAACAGCTGAAGCTCCTCTCTTCTTTTAAATTACATGCAGGTACTGTATTTAAACCAGAGCTTGGTACAATTCAATTTTCTGGACAATAGACACAGCCCAACCCCTAGATGGATAGTGCCAGACTCCCGTCCTCTTCCCTCTGCAAAGCCAAAGGTGAGTTTCACCGCTTGTGGTGGTGATAACCAGCCTTGCAAAGCCCAGTTTGCTGAGAAGGGGTCTGTATCCAGAGCGTAGGTTCCCCTTTAACACACCGTTTGCATGGGAAGAGGCACAGGTATCCTCAACGCACAACACAGCTGTCTGGGACCACGGAGGCAAACACGTCTAGTATCAAGTCATCTTCACCCACCTCAAAGGCTGCTGGGGGAAAGCAGCAGCAGGAGGCGGCTGGCCACATGAATCAACCTGTGTGGGCAGAGCCGGCTGGCTGCCGGTTAGGCAGCCCAGCCCATAGCTTCGACCAGAAAGCTGTTGCACAGATGCCAGTATAGATTACATAGGTTGTCTTGTTTATACCTCTATTAGCATAACTAACAAGGAGTAAGCAGATTCTCTTCCAGCCCATTGGTAAAACAAGTATCTCCTTCAAGGGTTCTTCACTGTAGATAAAGACTGAAAGAGATCTTTTGCATGCTCTTACCTTCTCGATTTTCCAGTAGCAACACCACACTACTTTTTTTCTGGGGGGTGGTGGGCAGCAGAAATACTAGCACTTCTCAGTTTAACAACACCTACAGCTTTATTCTGTGATCTCTGCTGTGGGATCTAAATTTATAATATACTGAGGGAAAACACATACAAAGCTTCCACACAAATCAACACACCACGTTCTCACTGTGACTGAATACCATCAGGCTGTCATCCCAAATCCTTTATCATCATACCAATCAAAAGCAGCTACTGATGAAACACTGATGGACAATGTTTCTCTTTGGACATATCACAGTGTATATGGGAAAATGAAAAATGATGATTCCAAAAGCCTTGATGGGGCAGTAAGAGGATGAGATGCTTGGCACATGGACTTGAACTTGCACTCATAAGGATCACAGAATCACAGAACTGTAGGCATTGGAAAGGACCTCAAGAGACTGAGTCCAACCCCCCTGCCAAAGCAGGGTACATACTGAACCAGGATGTTTTCAGAAAAGAATTATTTTCCCTTTGTTTCATTCACAAATACAGGTCACCTTATGGAAGTCTTATCTTAAAGACAAAGTGTTGTCCCAAAAGTGGGGTCATTACGCAGTGTGCAGTAGGCCAATACACACACAGAGCTGAGGTATTTGACTGATGCCCTGTCTGCGCAGAGATGGGTGCTAGGTGGTAATTCCACTAAACTAGCCCACTACACACAGTATTTACAATCTACTTATCTTGTTACAGGATTAGAAAAACCCGCCTAAACTTACACTAATTGGTTAGTAATTACTGCATCATCTACTATTGGGGGGAGATGTTTCCCCCTTATCAGCCTTTCAGCTCTCCTCCAAGGATACTTTTGAGCAAAACTTGCTTCTTATCAGCCCTTCTTCAAAAGCAGAGTTGTTAGCAAAGCAAGTCAGTACATTTAACCCTAAATTAAACAGTGTCTAAGCACTAACCCAAACACACTTTTGTCCCTGTGAAAATTCTACTTTATATCAAAAGTACAATTTCCAGTATGAGCAGATGAATCCATGCTACAGTGCAATTCATGCTACTCATGTGCTGAACTTTTTTTAGCTGATCTGTTTTGTGTAAAGAATGGCTTTTCCTTCCATCTCAAGAAAAACCTATCCCACTCCCCTCCTCGCCCCCCCCAAAAAAAGAATATATATATATAGATATATAAAAACTTGAATACAGTTCCTTTTTCTTTTCCCTTTTCTAAGACAAAACATTGACAACAGATTGAAAATCAAACCAGCAAGCGCAGAGGAGGACAAGCAGCCAGGAGACTTGGGAGCAGCCAGACAACTTCCCAAAACTACACGTGTGTTTAGACGTGAGTATTTGCAATTAAATGCTATAATTAGTGAATAGCTTGCACCACCTCTTCAAAACCAGCATCTATTCCTAATTCCATTACCTCCAGTTTGCTGCAGAACAGTCTGAGTGACCTGCCATTTACCAAATGAGTGTTCCTCAGAGACAAACACATTTAATCAGGGTGAAAAAAGACAATGACATAATTCAGTGGAGATATGTGGCTTGAAAACTGAACTCTTCTTAAATCTTTCCTGAACTGTCTTTTATTGCTCAGTTGAAAGGAATTTGCAGTGCAAAATGATAAGAAATACAAACCACCTTCTTAATACATATGCCAAAACATTTACTTTTCTTTTTAATGCCACTTTAATTTCTGGTAAAATTCCAAACCAAGGGTTTATATTTCATGATATTGTCAACTTTGCATAAAACTACTGGTACTACTCATGACTGATACAGCCTCAGGGAGACTATTGATTTTTTCCCCTTCATAAATCTCAAAATGCTCTGTCTCTTCCCAGTGGACCCATTATATTTATTGGTATCTATCCCAAAACAACTGCTCAAGGTTATAGCTATGAAAACATTTGGGGTTTTAATTCACTATACAGAGTCCAGAGAAGCCCACAGATTTTGGCTCAGAACCCAGAATTTGCCCTGACCACAAATTTTTTAAATTTTTTTTTTTTTTAATCATGTGTCAGGACCAAGGGTAAAGCTTCTTCTTTGGACAGGGCTTCTACTCTCTAATGCAAAATGAAGCTATTTCTAAGGGAAGGGGGAAAGCGAAACAAGCCCTTCTTTACAGGCAGCTAAGATCAGTAGGAGTTATTAATAAATATTAGTCTAAAGAAATATTTCATAAATACTTATTTCATAAATATTTCTCCTAAACATAAAGCTTTCTGTTTGGAATAAAATAAAAATACAGAAAATACAGAATAGAAATATAAAATGAAGAACAGATGCCCAACTTTTTAACACTATTTGGATGTCTGACATCTCAGATGGAAATAAAATATGTGGAGGTGTGGTCAAAGATGAAAAAGGAGATTTAAGCTCTTCAGATCATTAAAATACAGTATGTTATAATGACTGATTATGTTGATATTGCTTTAATTGGTGTTTGAATCTTCAAAGATAACTTTGCATCAGCTTTTAAGCTAATTTATGAAGGAACAAGGGCTGGCATCATGCAATAATCCTCTACTCCCTCTACCTGTACTGAACCCAAATGGAAGATTTGCATGTGATTTTTTTTTTTTTTAAAGTCTACTAAGCCACATATCCTATGCTCAAGTGATCTTCCAAGAGAGTATATGCTGACTATAGGCATGCCTGTGGGATGTTCCTCTCCAAGCAAGAAAACTGCTGCCAAGACACACCAAGACACTTGAATCTGAGTCATGGGGCTACTTGTGATCTTCTCCATGGCCACCCCTGGAGCAAGTCCTAGAAATATGTAATGATTTTGATGTCTTTATGTTGTTACTACAGACTTGTAAGGTGGGAGTACCATCACCCTCAACACCTTTCCTGTTCCACAAAGCAGCAGCGCACAGCACCGTAAGGACAAGATCGCTGCCTCCAAAATCAGCAGCTCCAGCAATGTCATTTAGTTTTAAGACATGTAAAAATACAGTCATCACAATAAAAACTGTAGCCTTTGCCAACGGATTTCACTAAGTGGTATCTGAGATACCATAATTTTGATTACATTTAGAACAAAAGCATATGCCTACTGTGCAGCTCGAGTACACGAATGCTGACTATATATTGCTTTGCACTGTACTTTAATAAATTAAACACAGAAATTGCAGTATGTTATCCATATTCTACATGAAAATACCTACAGCATAATTTATAACTGGCAGCTGACCAGTTGGCAAGGCAGGCCTAGACTTTGCATATCACATGAACACACAGTCTTTTGGTTGTAATCTAGCTTTCATAAAATGAGCAGTAGCAAATTCTTAAGCCTGTAAATTCTGTGCTGAACCAACACACTCAACTATAAAATCTTCCATCCCAGGAATATGACCTCTTCTGGGAAAAAAAAAAAAAAGAAAAAAAGGTTTACTTTAGATCATTTTACAGTGTCAGCTTTTATAAACATGTTTGGTAAATACATATCACAGCAAATACTTCTGTTTTGCTAGAAACCTTTGAAAGAAACCAGCTTTCAACAACAACCCACTAACGTGAGATTGCCAAGTGTTAACACCACGAGTTTACTTGCTTTCTTGATGTGCTGGTTATTAGTTTAACAGTAGTATTTTGTACTGTTGCTCTTTGCCTTTACTCTTAATAATATTAAAGTTATTATCGTGCAATTATTGTAGCAAGAGAACTACTGCAAATCTTTCTTGCTTTACTCAAGTTGTATTCAGCAAATTCAAAATGAGGAACATGCTTTATGTGTGTGCACTACTAACTACATATAATAATAACCAAAACACTTACTTTTAGACATTATTTACTAATGCATTAGGGTTAAGATATGACATATCTACAACTTAAAAAATGGTTGTCATGGTAGGGAATGTTATTAACCTACAATCACAGAAAAACTGTACTTCCTAAAATGTATTGAGAAATGTATGCAGTATATTTTCACTCACTCCCATGTAGAATAATTTTTTGAGAGGAAAATATGGAATGTAAATGTATGGATAATTAAAAATCTCTCAATACTTAACAATAACATCTTTACCCAAATTACTGAGGCTGTGGGTAGGGAGAAACACAGAAGCCAGACTTGTTTCAGGATCCAAGCGAGTGACCACAAAGCAAATAAGAACACCTCTGACGAGCACAAAACATGATAAAATTCACCTTTTTTTTTCCTTTCAGTTCTAAAGAGGATTCAATATTGAGTAAAACCTCTCTCTCCAGGGGAAATCAGCCATGTTGCCTGTTAAGAAAAGCACTGAACTTGGGCCAAAGGCCACGAGCACTGTGCTGCAGCTTTTTTCCTTTGCTATTCGAAGCAATGACATAGTTACTCAAAACACTGAGCTGATATGATGTCCAGGGCAGGTTTCAGTGCCAGCTGCTTGCATCACCTTTCAGGACAAAAGGGTGGGATTTGGGAATGGAACTGTATTTGGAACCTGCCTTTTACTGTCCAAGAGGTCACTACACAAAAAGAAAGTCACAAGGGATAAAAAATGATAAAATATGTTTGGTGTTATCTCAGCATCAATGTGCCAGCAAATATGGCATGATCCACTCAGTCTTTACAACCTGGTTTCTCCCAGTAAAACTCAGGTTTCCTTGCTCCTTCCCCTTCTTCCTTCTGAGCACAAAGAGGAAAAGGATGCCTAGCATCCCCCATGACTTCCCATCTTTTCCAGCCTACCCTCCCACTGGTTCCAACAGAGGAAGTCATAAAGCAGGTTATTCAGAATTCTACATTGAGACTTCTTACTGTATGGCAAAATGAACATGTGATTTAGCATGTGTGTATATATATGTATTTTTGGCTTATTGTATGTATTAGATAAGTGACACTATTCTTTTGTTTGCTCTGCTAAGCAATGAAATGAGCAATGGGGATAACCACCATAGCCTCTACCTTCTGAAATCATCCTCACTGACATATGACATCCCCAGTCTATGCACTTAACCCTTTATCAGTGAATACTAGCCCATGCAACATTGTTAGGGGAAAGGATGCAGCTGTGTCATCTCTAGATTGCCATGAAATTGTGCTGTCATAAGAAAGTGCCCCAAAAGGCCAAGAAGCAAGTCATGACACTGATTTTGCACTGATATTACAGAGAAGGTACCCGAATACTGCAATTGTGTGAGAGATTCGTATCCTCAAGCCCGTAAGATAAACTGGAAATGGGTTATTTAGTGAAAGTAAAGAGAGAATTTGAGATGTATGAGGAGAAATGTAAGGTTTTTAGGAAAGGCAGCAAATATTATGAAACACCTCAAATGGTACCTGCAAAACTGTCTCACTCTCACCTAGGCAGAGGTTACCTTTCCAGAGGTAAGGTTAAGGTATCTCACCAAAATGCATTTCCTACTCTCCTGTCTCTGTGTTTACTGCAGTTTCAAACAAATGTGTACGAGTACTGCATGAACAGCAGCAGGAAATAAAATCTATTTTTAATGGGAACTACTTAGATAAAGTTTAAAAATAAAGTACTTATTTTCACAACAAGATTGCTTAATTTTTTAAGGGCTTTGGCTCTGCAATGTACAAGGGTGCTCTAAGATGCATATACCCAAAACCCCGATTCACTTTAAAATTAGTGCTCTCTTAGAAGTATGAATTGCTCCATCTGGAAGTGATTAGGGTTCCAAGGATGTGCAGCATTAAGTAATTTAACTTACTGAAGTAGTTCTTTTTTAATAAGCTCTTCAATTTAAAAATAAGAATAGTTCCACCCTTCCTAGTACAGCTGTTCCGAGTCACATGAACCACTTTATTCACTTAATATACTGAAAGAGGTGGGGGAAGGAATTACTTGAAGCTGACAGTAACAATTGTTAATAGCAATGACCTAGACATATGACTGTACAGGGAAAAAAAAGTCAAATACTTGACCTAAAATGTTTGTCTGTGACAGTCACCAGGCTATCCCTTCACACATCTACCACCCAGATACTCCTTTTCACAGAGCCTGAAGGGAAAACATAGGGATAGGGTAAGACCTACAATGGGTGTTTGATCAATCCACAAGGCACATATACCTTACACACGATAAATGGTGAACACTAATTGCTGTGAGTATAATCCAGAGGCTAATATTCTGAGCGGGAAAATCCAAGTGCATTTTGTAGGGGCAGAGGCTGATGCATTCTGACAGAGAGGACACTTCCCCGCGCCCCCCCGCCCTTGGAAGGCAGGGAGGTGAAAAAAGGACTGACTTTGTCATTTTCTTTCACCAGTCTTGCTAGATTGTTACTTGAAGCCAGACCCAAAATGGTCTTGGGTTTATTCCAACTGGGAAAACCCATCCAAACACCAAGGACTGCACAGCCCAGGCAAAGGGAGCACATGAACCACAGAGACAAGAAGCACAGCATGGAATTTCAGAGGTCAGTCTCAACTGAGCAGCTTTTTAGAGCTGTGATTTTCCTCCATCAGATAAATATGGCCTATTTTCCTGACTTCTCTCTTTTGCCACAATTAGTTTCCTGAAAGTATCACTACAGAAATTATTCTCTGCAAGGCCTGAAAACTCCTTTTGGAATACGCCCAAACTGGTGGTTTAAGGTTCAGTATCACAAGCCACAGACTGAAACAAAATCAGTTGGTTTATCTTCCAGTAAAAATTTTTTTCTCACTTTCTGTCTGTCTATGAAGTTCTTTGATTAATATTTCTTTGGTGCTTTTAGGAGGTTTTAACAGAATGGATGTTAAGAGTTGGTATTTGACACTTGTAACATTAGCATTTTCCAGGTTAAAATTTCTTTATAATTCTGAAGGGTTGAAATGTTAGAGATGCTAATTTCTCTGGGGAACGTGAAAATTAAAATATATTTCTAACTTGAATGAACTGACATGCATCATCAGTTGTATTTTCAATTAAGGTTCTGCAATGTTGATTAATTCACTCATTTGAAAACAATTTACATACAAGATGGTCAGGGAAGTGGAATGTTGCCCTGAGGGAACTCGAGAGAAGAGTCAGGGATCAAAGTTTGAAAGCAAATTGTCATATTTGGGAAGCTTTCAACCACTGCATGATAGCAGTGGTTGAAGATCACAGCAGTCAGATGAATGTTTTTTTGCTTAGAAGATGGTTACTGCCATCACTGTAGATTTAAGCCTTCAGATTTTTCATAAACACACAGCCTTGTACTTCAAACTACCAAGAAAATGTCAGCCATCAGTCTAGGGAAATATTTGAATACCGAGATGGAAATTAGCTTTGAAATTTGCATTCAGGAATGTGTAAGCGTGTGGATAGGCTTTTATCTTATGAAATTATTTCCTTGTATAAAAATCCATACAACCTGTGCCAGCTGACTCCAGAAAAACCCTGACCTTCCATATACACAATTAATTGGGAATATTATTAATGAGAAATTGACCTATTTAAAGAAATTTATAAAGATTATTGATGGTTGCTGTAACATTTCAGTGGGATGCCCCAATTAGACTTCAAGTTACTACTCTTAAATTGCAGAAACAATTGCAACTGCAGTCAGCTGCAAGGTCTCTCTGAATTGTATAGAAAAATTCCAAAAATGGAGCATCTGAGGAAATTCATATAGCAAACATTTTAAAAGCAATTCAACCAATTATCAAATTTATTCACAACACTGAAATACCATGCCAAGACTGTTGGTTTCACACTTCCCACGTAAGGAAATGTTTAGTAAAGTAAAAAGCACATATTATATATATAAGCTAAATCAATGTCAAGCAGAAACAAAAAAAATTCAGTAAATATTCGTTTGAACTTAGAGACAAACTATGAAATAGGAAACCATGTGCTTTCTTGTAATCCATTTCATAATGAACAGCCAAAAGTGCCCTTCACCAGCTGTTGTTGGAAAGCTGTCAGTTCATTTTTAAATAGAGATGTCAAAGGTCTGCAAACCTGTTATTGAACGAGACTGAAAAGCATATGACTATGAACAATTGAAAGCGACTGGGGTGATGAGGTTAGGTGCAGGTTCACATGATTTCAGGCAACCTTTTGGCTTGCCATGATCTTTGAAACTCATTCCTCTGGAGCTTTCAAGGCTCTGCTCTTACCCTGGTGACAGAGAAATCCAGGACCACAAAGCATACCTCAGCCTCTCTGCTACAGCGGTTCCTAATCAGTTAAAAATGAGCATGTCAGCACAGATGAACTTTCAGAAGTGAAAGCTTATGGTATACCTCTCTAGAGGTAAAAAGTAGACCTAAGAGTGCACTCAAATGCATCACGCTTCTGTTCTAGTGATATGTTCTGCAAACAGAAAGCATCTATGTAAAATACCAGTTAGTACCAGATACAGAGACATTTAAATCTCTTACCCTTTATGACAAAAAATACAGTTCTTCATTTTTAAAATTTTTTTTCCTACGAGAATGTGAAGGTGTATATTTTTACTGATATAATTATGAAATCTAACTCTAAGCAGAAAGTTGCATTCATGTAAAAGTTCTACCTAACTACTTCTCTATTTGCTTCAAACATTTAGTCCCACAAGTGATTGTGTTTGGGCAAAATTAACTATCCATCCTAGGGGGGGAAAAAAAAATATATATATATATCTCAAGAGGTCCTCTTTAAATGAGAAATGGGTATTAAATACTGTGTGTTATCATTAAGAGAAAGTTTCCCCTACCTGCTACATTTAGCAATGATATCAAAAGCTCATTAATGCAAACAGTGAGGAACATATGCTCCTTTTTGCAGCAGGGGAAGAAAAAGTATGAAAGAGACAAATGCATGCAACACAAACAATTTGCCACATCTCCTTCCACTGGTATCACACGGATAAACCACGTGCAACACCACAGCGAGGCGTGGCTGAGCTGCGCGTCAGCCAGGGGGTCCTTCTGCTAGGTACTTTTCCTAGTGACATTGTGTTCTTTACAAAGAGTTCATGTGTGGACAAACACACAGGGCACGTGAGAGGTGGGATTATGCTTTTGAAGATGCAAACCCAGCATATGGCCAAGTGCAACACACAGCATTTCAAGAGAGTAACACGGTCCCGTAAGTTTGTTTAAACGATGAGAAGTCTAGCACTTAACATGCAGATGGAGACCAAAGGATTATCCAGAACTCTAACTGGACAGTCAAGGAGAGCACACACATTAAGAAATGCACTTTCTAGAAATGGCAGGTCAAAGTAATGAACCATCCTGGTGTTATCAGTATCTTGCACATTCTCAGCATTTCCACAGGCACAGCGGAGTCCTTCCTGTGCAGAGTGATGGATGACTACATGCAAACCGTGCAGAAGGGATGCTGTTACAGATGCTGTCACAAGGACCTTGGTTGCTGAGCTTAAAACTGCAGGAACTCAGGACGTTAGCTTTTCAGCTGCCTCGTTCAAATCAGAGCGTGCCAGCCCAAAAGGCAGCCGTCACACATCTGGAAAGCCAACTTCCCTTCGTGGGCCACTCTGAACTGGGCCGCTCTGAACTCCCATGCCAGCAAAGGGCTACTTGGGCTGACAAGACACAAAAGCTACATATTTTTCTTATTTTTAAAAAAAACAGCAGTTGACAGACGTGTCCATCGCTTGTCAGCTCTGACTCTGGATCCCATGCACGCTTCATTTGTAATGCTGTTTACTTGGAGCAGTTGACAGCACCAGCAATGACCATTGGTACTATCTTTCCACACACACCTCTGCAGGATCAGCGTTCACACCAGTCCTGCCCCCCCTCCCCGCCCTTGGCATGGATCTTTCCCATGGCAAGAATTTAAAGGAAAAGAAACAACCAAACAGGAAAAAAACCACCAATCATTAGAAAAAAGACACAACAAACAGGAAAATAGAATAGTTCAAAAGCTTTAGATGAAAAATGTGGAGGACAGTACAACTGAAGATACTTTAACCATTCTTTTAAAAGAAATAAGAGACTGCAGCTATGTACTTAAAGAAAAAGGGGAGAGCAAGCAGTTGTATACCTGAATAAAAATGTTAAGCAAGGCAGTGAAACGTGGCTACATTTTGCATTTGCTAATGCTATTGTCAGGTTATTTTCAGGGAAGCGTAACAGAGTTAAAGCTCATTTAACAAAAAAATCCCATGTAACCAGATGACTATGAGGATTCTTCTGTAAAAATATCAAAAACATCCAACTACTTCAAGAGAATACGTTTTTAAGTCATATTAGGCAATGAAAAGAATATGTTCTTTTCCCTTCAGCAGGCCTATTTATATGCCTAAAATTAAACACATGCCTAATAATTAAGCGTGATTAGGTTCCAATTACATCGTTTGTGCTTCTTTAGTGCTTTCATTTCATTCAAACTGCGTCAAAACGTGAAAGCCAGAGATGTGAATGGCTGAGGCTGACTGCCATTGGTTTCAGACACATTTCAGCCCACCCTGGAAAACACAAACTTCCTGTCATACAGGCAGTAAAACTCGTGTCTTCCAAACAAAGGTTCTGAGAATGGAGCTTCCATGGCACCTTTAAATTTTACATTTTGTTTGACATCTACCATCCTGTCTGTCCCCATCACCACCACCCCCACCAAGCATAATTGCTTGTACTATAAATATCTGACAGCGCTAGTGAAAGTAATAGAGAGTAAGATTTAGAAAGGTCTTTTTGACTGCCTAATAGATTTGTTACATAAGTGCAAATCTTCTTCTAGTGTTAGCATTAAGCAGTTTCTTTTCTTAACAACAACAAAAAAAGAATAAATAATCTTTTGCAAGTGGACAGCACAGGCTAGCCAGGAAAAAAAAATTCTTGTATTTAAAGCACATTCAAAAAGTTATCTTATCATTAGGCAGCACACTACATCCCTGCAAGTTTCATCTCAGAGATTCAGTGTTAATGTCTTTTGTATCAGTTTCTCACTTGAACATACCCTAAGTTTGGTAAGTAGGGTACATTTTCTAAGCTAGAGGAAAAGGAATCGGGTTTGTCCAGGTAAATCCCATTACTTTCTGATTCAAATACTCATTAAAGTAGGAACTAAGCAATATAATGCATTGTATCGGCTGCTATGGCAAACTACCCTCAATGAATGTTTAATTTACTGAGAGGATCTTAAAAATATTCCAGAGCTGCCAATAATGACTGAGTGACAAGCCTTGACAACAGAAAAGCCAATCAATCTACCTCAAATGACATACACGAAATTTTTAATCTTGGATTAAAAAAGTAACTTGAGCAAATCAAATAGTTATTCACTTTAAAATATAAACATTCCACCACAGTTAAAATTTTCAGGTACAACTCATATTATACATGCTATTCAAAGAACCAAATGCTTTCCAAATTGAAATTGCAGTAAGGTTTCCCTACAGAAATCATTCTGGTCACATTAAAAGAGGTGATGAGGATCTAATTTTTTTTTTTTCCTTCCCACTTTTCTTACCACTCAAGTAATTCTGTAAACTGAGAGAGCAAGTCTAGGTAAAAGCCATTGTGAAAGCACTATCTTAAATATCAAAACCAAAAGACTCCTGAAAGTGTTCTTTGTGCTTCTTGCATGGAGCAAAAGGCTTCAGCAAAAATGGCTTTCAGAACGGCCAACACTTGCACCATTGTGCTTCTGTGAAATTTCACTTGTGTAAAACATACTTTGCTAAACTAAGTGAAGAACAGGATCTCGGCCAGAAGGTTCCACCTTCTCCTGAGATCTTGGGAAATTATGAAGTCCTGAACCAGCACCAGGACTGATGTATATCTGGAGATTTCTCACACGATTACACAAAAACGTAAGGAGGAGGAAATGCGATTTCATAATTGGTGTCAAAGTTCAGGAATAGATTATGGCAACCACAGCCCATGGAAAAACCATCCTTAAGGCAGTACCCCTAAGTGAAAGTGACACCCCCCCCAGGCTACCCCTTCAGCACCTACACCTTGTTCCCTGCCTGGTATCCACTCCCTGCCCCGAGCAGCATCCCCTGATAAAGTTGGATTGTCCCAGGCAGTGAGTTACAGGAGGAGCTAGCCTGAACGTGATGCTAACTTGCCTCTGAAGGGCATGGGACAGCTTGTACCTCTTAGAGCTGCTGTTTCCTAACATCAAAAAGTAATAAATCTAAGTTGACTTCCATCACAGAGCCAACAGTTTGCCAACAGTTACCACATAATATTATGTTAGAAATTATACATGTTCCCTGCACTGCAGATATCCCCAAGGCATTAACTGTGAGTAGGGTTTTCAGCAGGGATGTGTATGTGGGCATGCGTGCTGGAGTAAGAAAAGCTGTGACAGTCATGGATTGCACAACGGTTTCCATAAACAGAATCTCCTGTTGAGAGCTTTTCCCTCTGCTGTACTAAACTTGTCCATGTTTGGCCTCAGAAAAAAAGCAAAATTGCTTTAAAAACTTTGGGAATGAAAGAACTGCTCCCATCTCAAATCCATCAGCAGGGAGAGAAACGGGAATCTGATTTCACTGTGTTTCCTCTCTCCCAAGGATTGCTTCAACACGTGGTACTTCCCTCCATTTTCATCTTTAATTTTTGATTCTTACATTCAGAAAACGTTACTGAGGCAAAGGTTACCCAGATACCTGAGCAGAGGGAAGCTCTGTCAGTGCTGTAAATCTGTTGCGGCATCTAGGGACGGAGGGCTCACCAGCTGAGCCTTGCAGAGTGCATACCAGTTCAGAAAGGCTGGATAGCAGCTTACAACCCACTTTCTGTGGTCTGGAGCCTGGAAAGGAACTGAAAAGCTGTAGTAGGCCTTAAACTACACCACATATAGACCTGTTAGGAGGAATGGAAGAGCAGCACTGGCAAAATTCAATCATAAGTATGTAAACATCATGGTAAACAGTCTGAAGCATTATTAGCTAAATTCAGTGTGATAGGTCAGCTAAACCCAGTGCAATGGATCGAATTCATTAATGGAACCAATTCCTGTCCTAAGTGTCGTTTAAGCTGTTATCTCCTCAGGTAGCGTGCAAACCCTATGATGCTATTTTAAGTAAGGTGATTTCACATTGACCCAGTTCCAGAAGTCCTGTGAGATATGAAGATCTTCTGGGTTGTTTACATTTCTTGCATTCAAAAGGAGGCTTTCTCCAGAAAGACTCATGACACAGAGTAGATAAGCCGCAAGCAAAGGAAGATATCTGTCACACAAAGAGAATAAAGTCTTCCCTTTAATATCTGACATTATCTACCTAGGCTGAAATATAATCTCTGGTTACTTCTAAACACCAGGGGGAAAACCAACAACAAAACAAAAGCCCAAGCACACACGTTAAATTGGTATCAAGAGGAAAATCCATATGATGCAGGTTACAGGTTCCTCTAACAAAGCATTTAAAATACCAAAATATGGGAAATACCACTGCCTGCCTTCAAATACCCACAGAAAAGGTTAAGGAATACAAAAGGCAAATGAAGAAGAAATATTAGCACACACAACAGCATAAGCTAGGAGTGCAAAGTGTGTTAATTAGCGTATTATAATGATTTCTGACAGCTTCACATAATGCCTTTTCATCATCATACTGTTTCAATTACGCATCCTCCACTTTCTGCATTAAAACCAGCTTCACCATTATATTTCACCTGCTGCTTCACTATTAGGTTTAAGCACTAATATCTTTCAAGAAAATAATTTTATTTTCCAGAAGTTAATCACTGATTCCCTCAATAAACGCTAGGGAAAAAAAAATAAATTCCCCTGCTCTGTGAAAGCATAAAAGGAGAAGAAAGGGAGTTGTTAGAATGCAGTATGCTTTGTTGTCTCCAATACACCATGATCCTCCATGCTTCACAAAGCCCTTGGTTAGAAGCCAATCATGCAGCTCAGAGCTGGAGCACGTCAGTACAGAAGCCACGAAGCTGGCTCAGCTTTCCCCAAATGCTGAAAGAACAATGAAGCATCCCATATTTATTTTTTTTTTAACCTTTAGCTCAGCTATTCAACAGGGAAACAAGCACTAAGACAAACGTCTGGAACTTTCCTCTACTAACAATATAAATTAAAAGATAAAGCTTGTTGCTTCATTACAAATGACCTGCTGGGGAAATATATACTTTCCAATTTATTTATCAGCCTTGTTCCTTGAACAGTCACGAATAAGGAAATCCAAGACAAATGCATAAATAGGCCTAAATGTTTTCAGTATTAAAAATATTAGCTTCTTTCATTATTCCCACTGAAATGGGGAATAATGAAGAGTATAAGACTGCCTTGCTCCTCTTCTTGAAAGATCAAGCAGTATACCATGATGTCAAGCACAGAAAAATCACACAGAATCGCAAGTTTGGAAAAGACCTTTAAGATCGTTGAGCCCAACCGTTCCTGACCTGTGCTAAACCATATCCCTAAGCACCTCATCTACCCGTCTGTTAAACACACACAGGGATGGTGACTCAACCCCCTCCCTGGGCAGCCTGTTCCAGGCCCTCACAACTCTTTCAGGGAAGAATTTTTTCCTAACATCTAATCTGACCCTGCCCTGGCACAGCTTAGTGCCATTTCCCCTTGTCCTGTCTCCTGTCAGCTGGCTGAAGAGACCATCGCCCACCTCTCTACACCCTCCTGTCAGGTAACTATAGGTGGCGATAAGGTCTCCCCTCAGCTTCCTCTTCTCCAGGCTAAACACCCCCAGCTCCCTCAGTCACTCCTGATTTGCCCTCCAGCCCCTTCCCCAGTCTGGTTGCCCTTCTCTGGACTCGCTCAAGGACCTCAATGTCCTTCTAGTAGTGAGGGGCCCAGAACTGGATACAGTACTGGAGGTGCAGCCTCACCAATGCTGTGTACAGGGGCAGGACACTGCAGGGCAGGATGTGAACACATTGGAGCAGGGCTCCAGGGCAGATCCCTACAGCCATTCACACAAGCAGCCTCTGACAACAGACGTCAAACATAATGAACGGTCTCCTCCTATGCACACCTCTGAGCTCACTCTGGGGAGAGGCAGCAGTGGGGAGGACGATGATTGCCTCCGGGAAACAATCTTTCCCATCCCAAACTTCATGGGACACACCCTATCTCCAGTCATGGTATGGGTGGAAGAATTTTTTTTCCATGCACTCACAAACTGCCCTGTTCCAACAAGTTTGGTACATTCTTCCTCTATCCATTGGTGAAAGGTGCCAAGAACCTGTAAAGCAAGTTGAGATCCTTAGCAGCACTCCAGAGGTGCCCAGAGCCTCACAGGAGTTGGTGTTCAGAAGACCACCACAGGCAGGGAAGTGTTACACAGGGCAAATGATCTCAATCGCTTAATGACCGTTTACTGCAGCGAGCTTCAACATACCCACATTTTCAACCACTTCTCCATTTGTTTTATGAGACAATCACATAGTGAGAAGAGTCTCAACACAGAACCACAAAACAGAAACGCCTCCTTGAAATTTTCAGGCAGAAATGAATTGCCCAATTCCTCTCCCTTTTGCATCTCAGAGTTTTAACCAAGTCAAGTGGTGTGGATCTAAAAAGGCAACTTTCTGGCCTAAAATCTGTATTTGGTCAAAGCTCAATTCTTCTTCTCTGACCTCTCTTCGCCCACAATATAATGCTTTAAGCCCTTAATTAAAGTTTATATGGCTGGGGTGACACTCCCAGGCAATGAAAAGGTATACTTGGAGGTTTGACAGCAATACCTCCCATCAAGTAATGCACCACGTTAAGTAGCTGCAACCTTTTTTTTTTTTTAAGGCATTTTGATGCTTGTAGCAACCATGAGTAGCTGGACTGATTTTTCAACCCAGGGCACCTTTTAAGCCAGAATCTTCAGGCTCCACAATGTCTCTCTGTTTTTTTTAATCTAAAGTATTATTTAGTGGCCAGATTTTCCCATGTGTCTCGTACCCACGCACTCATTCTGCAATCTCCCTGAAAAGGCGTCTAGTAAGATCTTAAATCAGCACTACAGTGCTTAGAATTACTATGTAGTAACAGATTTAAGCAATAAAATTTTAAGCTACCAAAGCTTATTATATTCATCCTTAAAATCTATTCATGTAAGTGCAGCCACCTTCTAATTCAGAACAGAAGATTTGAGATTTAAATGTAGGTTCACTTGAAGTGAATTTAACACACAAAAAGTGACAGGAGTTGGAATACAGCTCTTTTGTGAACTGAAGAAAAAGAAATGAAAGAATAGAAGCAGCAAACAAATTACAAGACCTGTCAACCTTGTTTGATATTGTGTTGAGAGCAGGAGGGATGAATGGGGACTTCCCACTTCTGTGCCTATCACAATAAAAAAATAATGAAAACATATGCACGGTTTTGAATGAGGTATTTAGGAAGTGACAGCTAAGTCTTGGGAAAGCAAGTCTGCTTTCCCTGGAGAGAAAATAACCTAACTCAATAACACTGTTTTCTTTCAAATTCCTCAGGACAACGATTCCATAGGGCAATTTCAATTTATTTTGACTGTTTGCTCCGTGTTGACAATCTGGATTGGTGACTTGTGTTTTGTACTGTAGGAAGCAGCCTTACACATGACAGCTGAAGCTGTAAAGAATTGAAAGACTATCTGAATGGCAGAAATTGCTATCCTCTAGAAAGTTCTGTGCCCGTTTACATACTTGAAAAATTCCTCAAGTTTTCCCTGATCTGAAGAACACAACCAGACACTGTATAAACATACAGCATCACAGTTCTGTCCCAGAGTATCAAAATAGATTTACACAGACAACATATTTAACTCTGCAGTAACCATGAAGGGCACAAGCCAGAGAAAGAAAACCAACCTCTGCTTGAGTAACTAAGGATTATGTCACTGCCACAACCTAAACAATTGCTTCTAAATGTCTCAAGAAAGCCTGCAAACAAGATTAAGCTCAAAAAAAAAAGGGCTTTCCAAGCAAAACTCTTCTGCCACTACTTCGTTCAGGTTGCTGAAGTGAAATGACATCTTTAACAGAGGGCAAACTGAAATTTCTTGGGTTTCAAAGTCTCAAACAAGTGACATTCCTCTCAAGCAAGACATTTTTGCTTTTTAAACTGTTTAATTCCTTTCTCTAAGTAGAAAAAGTACACCCTACTATTTGCTTACTATTCTCATGTAATCTGAAAGGTATAGGAATGTAAAATTAAAGCTCTCACAAAACTGACGTAAGCTTCAAAAAATCATTCCCCATCATTTGAAGATTCCTGCTTCACTAAGTTTTATTGTTCTCCAGTGCAGTTAATCTTCTGATATGTAAAGGTCATTGTTCCACGCATTTGGAAGGTTTATACTTATGCAGGAATGTAGGAATGGTTGTGTAGGTAACTCCAAAATCAATCCCATTACGGTAGGAAAAAAGAATAGATGCCAAAACTCCTCTCTTACAAAGATAAAATGTAAATGCTCTACAGAAAGTGAAAACAGCTCCTCAGGGAATTGTTAGGAACTGGGCAAAAGAGCAACGCAAACGTTTCATTAGTCAAGTAGAAACTTGAAGAAAGAGAACTGGGAGTGCTAGGGAGAACAGAGCAGTATTGCCAGCGTGGTGCAGTAAGAGAGAAAGCCCATGCTTAGTTCAGTGACCTCACATGCTGGTGTAATGTCAATAAAAGAACGGGAAATGGATAAAAATCTTCATTTATGAAGTATATACCAGTTTTTTCCTTAAAGGACTTCGTAAATTCCACAAGATATCAGAGACCTAAAGATAAGCCAGCTACTCACGATGGGTAGAGTGCTGTCAGTTTTCCAGTGAACTTCACTGAGTCCAGCAAGGACTTTGGGGTGGGGAGGGGGACACCAGTGTTTAATAAAATCTCTCATTGCTCTTAAAAAAAAATAGCTACCTAAATGGTACCCATAATGTAACCACCTTCCCTTTGGAAAATTGTTCTCAAGAAAACACTTCAAAATGAAGAAGGAAAACCAATTTACTCATTTCTTTCTCAGCTTGTTAGTTAAGATTGAATTCCCCATGCATTAGAATTACGTTCTGAATAAATTAAGTATGACTGGTATTTGGGGAAGAAACCAGCAGGATGTATTCATGATCCACCACAATCTCTTCTACTTTTTAGATTTTTAATATAATCTAACAAAAGTTGAAAACGTTAAGAGCATTCAGCTGGAAGAGGAAAATAGAATGATAAATATATTACAGTCTCTTTAATCCAAATATTTTTCTTTAAAATAAATTCCACTTTCAAGCTTCATTTACAATCTCATTTGCACAGAGTTGCCAATCCTGATTAGCCCGAATGAACTCCCTAAACACGAAGGTGAAATCTCCCAGACAGTGATATAGCAGGAGATTAGAACACCTGCAGACATCCACTGTGCCACAAGAGACTTTCTTTTTACTTGGAATTACCCTCAAATGAATACCTTCAAACATAAGCATACAAAATAAAGGACCTCAGAATCCTTGGTTACACAGAAACCTCGAGTTTTAAAGGCTGAAGAAACGCATGCTGCTTCAGACTGAAAGCTAAGAAACAAAGAAGTCTCTCCAGCTTTCCAAAACAATGAACATGGGTAAAATCATGCTTTTTTTTCCTCTTTCAAAATCTCAAGACACTTTTTATAGGATAATCAGTCATGAGTGATGTTAGAGTAGGCAAGGTAAAGAAATATTTGTTCAGCCCACCAGTTGAATGCTTACAAAGCACAGCCATCTGAAAAGACACAGTTTCTTTACTAAAAGAACCCAAACCATCAAACTGATAATTGTATAGAGACTGCCTGTTATAAGGTTGATAGCAGATGAAACTCATGCCATGGAAGTAAGTAACAAATGCCTTAACAAAGGAGGATTTTCACACCCAGGGAATCATCACACACCATCTATTCCTGTTGATTATGGCATTTATTTGGTCAAGTATTCACAAGTTAAAACTCTGTGTTTAATCATAGAGTCTGGTCTGTTATAAATCATCATGTCTGAAGACTTTAGTTGATCAAAAGGCAAGCTTAGACTAGTTCTTCCAAGTTTGAGAAATTGCAATCAACCATTTCTCAACATCTGATAGGAAGGAAAGCTGAAGGAATGCATTTTAAAATGTGTATGGTTTGATCAACGATATACAAGCAATATTCCCTGCACCTATACAGGAGGCTATTGCACTTATCACCCCTCGTGAAGTAAAATGAAGTTACAACCATCTTATTAATGCATACATTAAAACAAGGTGCAAAAATGAGATGACATCTTTAACTTGTATTAGGAGTTAACTATGGCCTAAATTAAGAGTCAATAGTATTTGCAGATCAACTGGCTACAGAGATACCTGATGAAAGAGGACTAGTTTGGTTTTGGGATGGTAGAATTGCCATCTCCATATACCCCAAACTCAGATGCCTATCTTACATTCAGTAGCGATGAACCCTAAACCTTAATTCAAATTAGTCTGACTTCAACAAAACTGAGATTTAGACCCAACTTTGTACTAAGAGGAAGTATTCCTTCTATCAGGTCAAAGAAAGAAATATAGGTGAACACTAGAAATAAACATAAAATTAAGAAAAAATTAAAAACCACAATCCAAAAAAGAGCTCCTATCAAACAGAAGCCAACAAGACAATGAATGGAGAAGGAAAGACAACTGAGAAGGGGCAAGAGATGGTGGGGAAGATGCTGAACTGATCAAGAATGATCTGCTGGTCTATAAAAAGGCACTGTAACAATATGGAGAGATCCCCAGGAAAAGTACCTCCCAAAGGAAACCATCTAAAGTGTGGATGGTGGGAGGAGGAGGAGTCTGAAGAAGTAGAAAAATGCAGGAGGAGGGGAGGGATAATATACTTGCCAGGCACATTTAGATAAGAGATACTGTATTTAAATCTGTTAATTGTATGCCTACCATTTTATCAATTTGGTGGCTAAAGGTGCAAGATATAATAGATGCTGGGCTTGGTGCCAAATCACAGCTCCTGCTGTTTACATCCAGCTACTGTAAAGCAGTAGGGGTGCTGATACTCTTTAAAAAACACTGCTTTGTATACACATTGTTTTCCAAACATCAACAGCACATCTCTGTTGCAATTACACCAATAAAATACAGAATAATCCAAATAAGCATTAGCACTGCATTGTATCAAGGATATCCTGGAGCTAACAGTTAAATGCAAAGCCCAGTATCAGAGCAGCATTCCTCTGCCACAGGCTGGAAGATACATTTGGCTGGTTAGGCAATGTGGAGAAGTGACAAAAGTGTGAGAGGGGAACAAATATAGGTACCACACACGTGGCCAAAAATGGTACTACTGAGAGGTGACCACCTTGGAGGCATTTGCTTCCAAGCAGGGCTCAGTGCTTTGGCCCTGCCCAAAGCTTTCCCCTGAAAATTCGGGCAGATTAGGAAGCAATTCACTCACTTCATAGTGGTACAGAGAAATCTCAGGCTGCTCACCCTGGCAAGTAGCTGGAAAAACACAAGACAGGGACTTCCCACACTTGTACCTAATGTGACTAGCCATTAATTTCATAAAATGGGTACTTATGAGGAACTAGATTAGATAACAGGTTACAGAGCCATTTCCTTACACGCTTTGGCTTCAAATCTGACACTGAACAGCAGCGACAGAAAATGCTTACCAACCGATGCCGCTTCAGGGGATTAACTGGAACACACCGATACCCCCCCAGTTAGTTCGCTGTGGGTAAGTTTCTCTGATACAAAAAAGCCACATCTACAGTTGGAAGCAATTGGAAAAATATTTTTAAAGCCCATAATAATTCAAACAAATTGGAAAAAAACACGTTACTTTCTTATTAACGGATAGTCAACCTAAGTGAGACTTGGAAACATTCTCTTGGCTGTCATGCCAACCCCCCTGTCTAATATGGGTTACACAAAGGGGTTTATTTCTTTCCTTTTTATTGTTACACAGGTGCTTAAAGTCTGCATCCCTGCAGGCACGAGCACAGCCCCACGCTGACTGGGAGAAAGACAGCAACAGCAGCAGAAGGAGCTCTGCAGCTACAGTGTCTTCATACACTGCAGGAACACTTGACACACCAAACAGCATCGCTATGTGTGGAAAAGGCAAAAGTCCCCCAAGGTCTTTAGTGTAGGAGGTGAGGATTTCTCTCACCTTAGAGAACTGCCTTTTAGAACATGCTGTGTCTGCCATGCAAGGGATTTACTCATTCATGGTGCCCTGCTTCCTTATTCATAGTCATTGGGCCCCTAAAATATTGTTACTATAAAAAAAAGCAACAACAACAAAAAAAGGCTAAGAAAAGGCCTCTCACATTTTCAGCCTCACCCTCTATGTATGATCACAAGAGATCCTCTGACCCATGAACTAACTGGCTTTTTGTAATAAAGCCATGTGCTAGATGAGCTCAATAAAGTATTGTCTGAAATAGACAACAAGAGGAAATTTACTGTGATTTCATATATCTTGAAGTGGTATAAATTACATTAATTATACAAAAAAGTGTCTGGGAAACTTGTACCACTGTGTATTTCAATTATTTTTTTTTTTAAATGAGAAAAACCCAGATAAGCCAATCACATAATTAAAGTTCCCTAAAGAAATGGGACACACAGATCTGTAGCTGCAATAGGACATCCACATATGTGTAGATTCAGACCCTTGATGCTTTGACATGGACACTCTCTGCCTCTCCTCGAACACCTCTGAATTCTCTACAGGGGGGAAACCAGCAGGTAAGTTCTCTTTACTACTACCCCAGTTATTCTGGTGCTAACAGAGTGGCATGCCAGTTGATCAAACATCATTTAGATGTTCTTTAACATCCCAGTCTGGGGTGTCAGGTAGGTTGCCTTGCAAAAGCTGCAAGAGCTAATTTAACTCAGGAGCATGGACTAGTGAGGAAGACAAGGATAATACCAGAAGCATTTTAACCATAACCACTGCAAAAAGTTTGGAAGTTTGGCATTTTCTTCTGGTCTTGTTTCATTTTCTTTTGTAACCTGAAATATCAGCCTTGGCTAAAACTATTTTTATGTCAAGGGCAGTCCCCATTTATACAGTTTATAACAATCAATCACAAAAGGAGGGGCATTTTTATGGCCTTCAAAAGCCATGCAATACAGAGGGATCCTGGCAGTGATGGGGAGGCAGTTTTATTCTTAAGTTGCAGCCAATTGTTCAAAGCCAAAACTCATTTTCTGAAATAGTCTTTCATTGCCAAGTGTAAGATTCTAATTTAAAATGACTTGTTTTGCATCTTTGTTTATGTTCAACTCCCTAAACCAAAAGAAATCCAACAATATTCATGACTTCTAGGCACTTTAGCATTAACTTCACTTTCAGCTTCTCATGAATTAGGCTGTATTACCACAAATTAATTTTAAATGAACAGCCTTCCCTGGAAACATTTCTGCTCCATTTTTTGAAGAAAAAAAAAAGTTGTTTTAAATAAGATTACACCTCTGACAGGATTGCACCTGACACAAATGCAATCATTTATGTGAATGAATTGTGATTTTCAAAACTGTGGGCTTTTGGAGTGCATTATGTCACATTATTTTGCTATCCATGACAACTCACAAGTTTTTTTTTCCCCCACCCTCCTCTCTGCTTCATGTGAAGCATGTGTGGAGTCTCCTCAGTTCTGCTGGAGAATTAAAAAATGATAATACAGCTGTTAAAACAAAAGGCTTCCACAAGAAACTCTTTCCTCCTTTGCATTCATGGATACTTTCAACAGTTTACAGGCTTGATGACCTGCTGTTTCCAGCCAACACAGCCTACAAGCTATTAAATGATATTCTTACTGCATTTATACTCTCTCAAAACTGCCCCACCTTTTAATTCTAATGGAAGCACTGTATAAAATTATCCTGAAAACATAGTAAGAAAGTTGCAAAAAAAATTAAATGAGACCCAGACAGACATGCATATAATTAGATATCAAAGAGGTTATTTTTAGTGTTGCAAAGCTTTTCTCATTTATGTATGCATTTATTTATAAGTCTGGAAAAGCCTTGGAAAGCTACCAACTATTTTTATTGAAAACTAAATAAGCAGCATGCTTAGAAGTGTGCAGTGATGTCTCAAACACATTCTTTTTTTGCCACAGTGAAACATAAAAATGGTCAGACATTTTTCCATCCCTCTCTCTGATACACCTCTAGAAAACAGAAGGATTCAGACCACCGTGTCTGAGGTTAAAGGGAATTTGGTATCTGACTTTCCCAAGGAGCCAGAAGAGAGATTTGTAGCATGAAAAATAGCTAAGAAAGAGTATGTAAAAGGATGTAATTCAAAGTTGGTGACAGTTGTTTAATTAACACTTTCTTCTGACTTCTTATTGTCTAAATGATATAACACAAATTATACTCGCCTACAACCCCATATGTGGGCAGAATCAGCTACAAGAAAGTTCACAATGAGATACCATATCTTGCATCAATACACTTTTCTCCTAAACCTGGTCCTAGAACTATTGCCAGTCACTTGGAGTACCACTGGTAATCTTTTTTGTTATGGTTTGCTCTTTTTTACTATTCAAAGACATCCCAGGGAGGGGGTTGAGTCACCACCCCCGGGTGTGTTTAACAGACGGGTAGATGAGGTACTTAGGGATATGGTTTAGCACAGGACAGGAACGGTTGGACTCAATCTTAAAGGTCTTTTCCAACCTGGTGATTCTGTGATCCAGAAAGGTAGAAAGCCCAGATCACAGCGATGGCTATGCTCTGTAGATTATGCATTTCAAAGTTCCTCTGCGCTTCCAACATTGAAACTTCAATCCTAATACAGCAAAGAGCCCTATGCTGCAACTACTAAAACCATTTCTTCTCAGTATTCTGAAAATGGCCCAAAATCAATGTCATCCAGAACATGTATTTTCTTATCAGCTAATTAGCCTAAAAGACACTGCCATCTATCCAGAAGAGAATAAGCAGTAGAGCATTCGCAAGTCACACAAGGGTGTAAATAGTGGACAACACTGACTAGTGTGCACAGAGAAAATATAAACACACATATATAAGTAAATAAATGTATAGCTAAAGGTACACAGTAATGAAAACTTATCCCCTCCTTCACTTATTTTCCCCTCCCCTTTTTTTTGGTAAAAAGGTACAACATCACTGATGACAACTGAAGAATCTCCAAACATGACACTGAAAACTCAAACTCCAAAAAAGACCATAAGTCTGAGAAGAAATTAAAACAAAAAACCATTCTGTATCCTCTTTAACTCATATGGAGTATTTCAAACAAAACTAAAAATTAAAATAAAATCTGATTTGAAGACAAAGTTAAGAAAGGGGGGGATGCTATTGGTAATCTAAATAAGCCAACTATTTTCTCCTTTCTAGTGCTGCACAGGAAGAAAACAAATCCATGTGATTTTGATCCCCATACTGAAAAACAAAACGTCCTGGATGGTGGTGTCTTTACCAGCAGTTAAACAGCATCTTCACCATATCATCTTTTTAAAGATGATTTTTTTAAGCTAACTGGTTAGTAAGTATTCAGATTCTTTCCTACAGCAATTAAGACATTATTTACGCCCTGCAGTCTCACATCTGATGTCTTCTTCCTGAAGAGAAATGTTTCAAATGTTTGACCTCAGGTTTCACTAAAGAAACATTATTTGGTCTGCACACTTAGTTCATGTGAAACAGCCTCAAGATTTCTCTGCTTAGCAAAAGAAAGATCTTTTTAAAACCATTTTATGTAACCCTTCCCCATCATATCCACTTCAAATTGGTCTAAAGGAATTAGATTCCAGGTAAAGAACTCCTCTTGAAACAGTCCCACTATTCATCTGTTTAAGATTCTTTCAAAATATATTCAGGAAAAACAAAATTAAATTAGCTGCTTTAAATCTCAAGTAGTCAGGGAGGTTTGTGGGTGAGTGAAGGGTAACTCAAAAAAATAAATCACAGCACCTTTTATGTCTGTGTTGTTCCTTTTGCTTTATTTCACACCAGTAGAATGAACACTATGTATGTATTTATTGCCTATGATCTGATTATTTCCATTTGCAAAGAATGTATCATATTTTTGGCTGAAGAATATGCAGATTCAGCACAAAAAGGAATCCTGTACTTTTCTTTAAGGAAGAAAATTAGGTGGTACTGGTTTTTTTAAGACATCCCAGCTACAATAACATAATTATTATTAATCTGAAGATATGATATGAAGTTAATGACCTCCGAGAGGCTACAATTTTAAGCCTTTTTCCTACCCTAGGGATATGGAGGATCAGCAGTTAGTGTTCCAAGTCAAGACCCAAGCCTGTGCCAACATATTTTATGTGCTAAATCCAGGTTTGGGAGACAGGCTGCATATTTTTCAGAGGCTAAACCAGCATAAATCACAAAGTGCCAACACACTATGAGGTTAATGTTGTGTTTTACTACAGTAAGCAATTTCTATCACCATTTAAAATGAGACAAGCAAAATTCAGGCAGACAAAATCTCATGCATCAGAGATTAATATTTCAAGTACCAAGTGTAGGTTTTGGCTACTGGGAGAAAGTATTAGAGTGGGAGCAGCAGCAGTCGCTGCAGTTAAAGGAGCATAAACATCTCCATTATCACCCATTAGAACCCTTCTCCTTGTCAGCTGACTGCAGCCATCAGAATTTTGCTAATTTTTCTGCTATGCACTAGACTTTTTTATTATTATTATTTGAATAAAAAGGCCAACTACATCCAAGTATGGAGAAAATAAAATATATTAGCCTTCAGGGACATAACACCCTGTTCCAGTGCCAACATGCCTGAGGAATGACTATACTTCACCAGTGTGGAAAAGCATATTCCAGCACAAATTATTTTTCACCAAATTAGGGGACACTTTAAATATCACCTTACACACAAATTAAGCATTAGGAAGCGTTTACAGCTTGTAGCTTAACTCTCTTTTATCAAGGGGTTATCCAGAGGATGAACCCCAGTATGTTGGATGCGGATGCCAGGAAACCGAGGCAGCAAACAGCATGGGCTCCTGCCACCACCACACTACACTGCAAACTCAGCTCTGGGACTGCTTTCAGGGACACTGAGAATTAAACCTTTGCAGAAAACACAGATGTCCAGAAGTAGAGAAATAAGGCAAAGGCAGACAACTCATGGCATCAAGTTTCTTCCACCCACCACTGCATGGTATGAACACACACATTATAAGCCAAAAGTAGACCCAATTACTGCTCAAATCGTTTTGTCCTCCTCTTAATTTTGTCTGTGCCCACCCCTGTCCCAGAGTTCATCATTCAATGACCACATTGTAACAAATGACGCCCAGAAGAGGAGGATTTAGATTTTGCTGTGAGGATCAATAGTAAAACATTTCCTTTAGCCACAACACATACATCTGTTAACTGAGCAATTGATATGAAACAAGGGCTTCCAGCAGCACATGCCACAAGTCAACCTCAGCACGACACTACCCAGAGCATGACAAACATGCACTCCAGTCCATTCACAAATTAAAGGATCTACCCATAAAAAAATGCATAGTCTGGAATCCAAGGACAGAGACCGTGATGGACGATTCTTGCTGATTCATAACCACACATTTCACCTGGTAGCTACAGCACTTGTTCCTTTTCTACCCAAACTGATGACAGACCTTGAGCAGACTTGGAAGAGAAGATGCTTGAACTTGTTTACTAAAAGTTGATAAATGCATTCCCCATCGTTCCCCATGAGTCTTGACTACTCCCTTTGTGTATGTATGTGGGGGGGTGTACAAGCTGTAAAGCTTTACAATATATCGTAAAACCCTCTCTAAAAATCTAAGCAGGTTTTAGAACCAAAGCAGTAATCATTAATATTCCCCTTCCAATGCATTTACAGCATATGCAACGTATACTGTTGTTAAGGGTGACCACAGCTGGTCCTTGATTAATTAGATCAAATTAAAACACAATAAAGACATCACAACTTACTTTTAAAGTGGTCGGGAAATACCTAGTTTGAGCTTATTAAAAAGCCTTTGGAATCCAGACACAACTCAGAAGAAAAACACAAAAATACATAGTAAGTTAAGGAGTTAAGCTTTCAAAAAAATCTTTTCCCAAAGAAACTGAAACCACAAAAATACCACTCAATAATAAAGGGTCTTCAACCTTTGATTAATATTAACTTACCTCGCTTCATTTTAAATTTAGTATTAAATATTGAAGCAATGCTAGAGATTTGGGGAAGACAAAATGGAATAGCAAATAGCTGCTGCAGCTCAGTGCTGTTTCAGTAAACACCTGTATCTGGAGCTTTTTCCAGCTGTATCTTTTTCCCCAGTTTGAGCACGTTGAAAACAATGTGATGCCAGTCAGTTAAGACAAATAGTATAGACACATCCCTCCTGAAAAACTTTCAGAGCATTTATGAAATTGCTCTTACATTTATGATCATGTCACCCTATGCTTATCAGTGGCCATTTTTCCAACTGAAATTCCATCAAAGTTCAGGCTAGTTATGTATCTCATGGCACACCTGTTTCACTTAAGTATATAAAAGCAATCAGGGAGAAGAGCAAGGACCTTGACCATCTGGTAGTTAGTAGACAAGTCAGTCTTCTCCAAGCAATCCCCTCTTGACCACTTGTTGACGACTTTTAAGGCCTGCCTGATCAATTCCCAGACTTCTTTTTCCAATTCCCAGACTTACCTCTTTCCAGAAAGCCAGGGAGGTAGCAAACAGAATAATCAATCATGAAAAGACAACATTCTTTTTCACATCAGAACCATACAGAAGAAAGCACCCCTGACTCATGTATAGCAGAAATTTAGAATAGTTTAAAACTTTTTCTATTCTTACATCAACCAAGGTTTTAAAAGTAAACAAAGGTCTTTGTGGAAGTCTGGATTTTTGGATAATACACTTGAATATTATGCCCTGTTTTTCCAGTTAATCAGTTTTAGGACTACTAAAGTTTTGGAATTCCATTTCTGCATAATCCATGTTTTAATTACAGCTCTGTAAGCTATCACCAAGAATATGGAGACACTTAAAATCACTAATCTTACAACCTTACTTTCAAATTTTACCATCCAAATATTCATCTTTTAAATAGAGAAAATTATGTCTATATAAGAGAAGCACACTTTTTAATCTCCACTTTTTAATCTGATTAAACAAATACAAAGGCTGATTCCTCCTACTGTGTTTAATACTAGCACTCCTCCTAACTACTTATTTCACAGCAGGAACTGTCTTTGAGAGCACATTCACATTATTACCCCAGATTGATCTACACAGTGACTTTGGACCAGAAGACTATGCTATATTTGGTATTTCCTAAAGGACATTGCTAAAAGTACTAAAACCATCGAGCAAACAGAAAAATTTACTCTAAATATTATAGCTTTATTAACAACATAAAACAACGAATTAGAAACTGCCTAGCATTTCCAGCTAGGTACCTGCACTGAAAGTCCACCTTTCATATTTAATTTATGGATGCCTGGCTCTATCCCACATTAGAGGCCATAAGATTTTATTTCCCTAGGTTTAGGGGTTTTATTATCAAGCATTTTTCAGAAAAAGAAAGAAATTACTACTAGATATATTAATAATTGAAAAAAGTTCGTTTGGGGGTCCCTTTGCTGCCAAGGTCAGGATACCAATTACCTGCGTTGGATGTCGTCACCACATCCTCAATTGGGTTTAAGCCCATTAAATACCTTCCAGGGCAGGACTGTATTTTCTAATGTGTTCTGACAGGGTCTTTTTTTTTTTAAATGGTGAACTTCTGCAAACAGATAACAAGCCACAAGGCTGTTATGGACCCTTGGATCCAGCCATAAACACAATTTACATTCAGCCCATTTTCAGCCAGTAGAGCCAAGCGAGACTATTAATCAAATGAGAAAGAAAACAAGCATTTGTAGAGCTTTAAACAGATACTGTTCATCTGTTATTTAAAGCATGACAGTATCAGAGCACTGCTCAATGTTTGAAGACTGGTTGTACAATATTTAGAACCAACTTTTCTTTAAAAGGAACAGCAATATGAAGTATATAAGTAATTGATGATGGGTCTAGGGGAGCATGAAAAGAAAGTATCTCCAAGCAAAAAGCTCTGCTTTTTTCAACCCTCCAAAGCGCCACGAAAACTTGGGTGCCTGCATTGCTGAAAAACAACAATAGATGACATCAACGAAATTATATATTCAGCAAATAACTTGGTTGGCATTTGGGGGGGCTTTGTGTGGGCTTTTGCAGCACAGAAGGCAGATGGTGATTACAATGACTTGTGTAAAACTGTACTGAACATTACATTAAGTGGCAATTAGAAATCTCAATTTGATTTCACTTCTATTTTCATACAGATTATTTTTTGGCATTCAAAAATATATATATCTTGAAAAGTTCATAAAGCAACATCTCCAGGCTACAGATGTGTAAGTCTTGGTCTGTTCATGCTATTAAGATAAAAAGATGAGGAAACAAAATGAACTATTATCCCTATCTGCTCCCTGCACATTTACTGTTACTTGTGTGTCACAAACTGATCTCTGACTGCGATGCCACAAGAACAAATCACAGAAAGCTAGTCTATACCCTAAATCTTTGCATTTTTCAGACATTGTTTTTCTATTTCTCCTTTGTGAAGAAATGACTTATCAGACCTGTTCTTATTTAACCTAAGTCAATACAGCAAGGTGTTCAATAAAAATATAATAGATCATAAAATGATTACCAGAGGGGTTTATTATTTACCAGCTACCACCTTCTTAAGAAAGCATATCTTCCCTTCAAATGCCAAGTTGAATTCCAACTTCCTCCAAGTTGTCCATAAAACAAAGCAATAGGGTGCATGATCTCTGAATACTAAATCTTCTTTAACATGGGAGTCCTCAGGTTAAACCCAAGCCCAGCATCATACAGCACACACACAGGCTGCTCCATCCCAGAGCAGCTTTGCTGATTTCAGCAAACTACCACCAAGCAAAGCATTTCAGGAACGAGAATTAGAGATGGGAAAAATCCCAGGGGCAGGAAATAAGATTAACAGAATTGTAAAATGTTACAAACAACAAAAAACCACCCCCCAATTAATCATGCAAGGAAATACATTTCACATTTGGTATCATTATTCATCCAACTACAATCACAAGAAAACACAGAGACAACAAAATAATCATTGTACTACTCAAAGTATAATGGATTAGAGTAGTTTGTCTCCTATACGCAAATAGCTAAGTGAAAAGCAAACTCATTGTAGAAGCTGGCAGTTATCCATTCACCTAAAGCCTCCAGCAAATTGCTGGCACACAGAATTGCATCATAGCACATCTGGATGGGGAAGTTCAGACCTCCTATCATGTTGCTGCTCTCACTACAAAAATGAGATGTAAAATAGTGCCCACAGTTCAGTGTCATACTATCATGAGGAAGTGACACAGAGTAACAAAAGATACCCGGTGGCTCCCTAGCTCTTCAAAATACAAAAACAGTCATGATGGTTTGATCACTTTCAGATGAATAGTCAAAGACACACAATAATTTTATGAGCCTACAACCAAAAGCTTCTAAAGGGAAACACAAAAGAAAGAAACTGCTGGTTAACATAAATATGTTTTAAGGGAAAAAAAAAATCTTAGAAATCAAGAGTATCTAATTCTCAGCCCCTGCATGTGAACTCTACATTTCCATCCCTATGACTGTCTCTCAGTTAACATATCCTTTTCTCCACTCATGTTGATGCACAAAAAAAGTATGAGTAGATGTGTCTTTGATGCAATTTCAATTTCTAAGAATATTGATTAAGCAGAATATTGACTTTTCTCTATGTCTGTTTGCAGATTTCATTTCCAACTGCAACTGATAATGGGTTTTCTCCCTGTTTTGTTTACTTTTCCTGCATAAGGAACAAACAAACAAGAAATTCCTATAATTTTCAAACAGGACCTTGTTTCACAAACCTGACTTTAGACCCATTAAACTGCTACAAAATTTAAAGGGAGGCCCCACCTCAGGCACAACACTTTCTCTAACACAGCTCAGTGTTCATTGCTTTGATAACTTCTATTTAGTTTCTCCCATTAAAATACATGGGAGGACTTACACAGCTATGGATGAGCAACTTCTCTATCCCTCCCAAGATATTTTTTTTTTAATGGCAAACAACTGAACATCAAATATCCCCAGTATAGTAAGTGCCTGTGTTGTCTAACAGTCCTGCCCATTTTTAAAGAATCTGGTAAAAATTTTTGGCTGTATATGAGCTGAACATAACTACCACACTGAATCTTTCTCAACAAATTCTCTGACCTCTAGTCAAATTATCCTTTCATTAAAAACCATTAACATGTGGTAAAGCAGTGTATGAAATACAGCAACCTTTTCCCAAATATAGCAATTATCACTGTCAAGAAAATAACTGGTAGCCTTCACCATCATCACAGAGGGTGCAAACAAATGTCTGGGAACACAATTTTCTTTATCTAAGTCATTAAAGGCCACAGGAACCCAAGAAGATACCTGTTGATTCAGTAAGCATTTGGTTATACATTAAAATTGTTGAACAATTAAGAGAGCAGATCTAAATATATTTGAATGAACCATGTTCCCAATTCAAACTGTGAATAAAAAAAAAAAAGAGATCTGGAATTCTAGTTATATGCTGTTTGTAATGCTTTCTTGGTATTTGCATCATAACTTAATGTAGTGCTCCAAGTTCTTAACTTGGAGAGATCACCTACTTGTTTTTCTTACATAATAGACTGGCCAATCACCATACTGCCATTGTGTTACTTTTTCCCAGACAAACTCACCATCTATGCAACAAGGTCAAATAGGCCTTCTTCCTATTTTAAATAGGATGGGAATTTTGACAATTCCACTTTGAACGTGCAAAAACATTCCAGCACTGAGCTGCACTCTGCTGAAAGCTAAAGTGTGACAGATGCCTTCAGAGTAATTGCCAATCAGCCTCTACATAGCAGCTGAAAACACAATACATCACTTTGATCTCCTTGGCTCTCAAAGTATTCAGAATCAAGGAATCTGCATGAAGACTATGAAATATGCAACACGTCAAAAAATTGTCTCCACGGAACTTAAATATGATAATGTATATTTTGTTCATAGTTCATGAAGTATTTCCAATCCTTTCTTATGCATATGAAAGGCTATGTTCTAGCTTGCAAAAAATAAACATGAAAGATGCTTTGTATTTTGGAGACGTGTAGGTTTTCATCGGATAACACAGGTGAAATAATTGTTTAGATAAAGCCTGAATTGCTTTGAGGGGAAGACATTATTACAGAACACGCTTCATTAAGTCCCACTGCTAATTTTGTAAAAAGAATTCCTTGTTGAACTAGTCTACAGGGAAATAAAACCTGCACACCAGCTCCACGTGCTTCAGGAGGAAACGCCGAGAAAGGGTTGACTTACATTTTGCAGGTAGGTCGTATCCACACGTGATTTTTGCTTGTCCAGTCTCACAGCCACTCAGGTTACGACATTCAGCGACCAGGTTGGGCCCAGCAGCTCTGTGTATGCAGCCATCCACTGCCAAAACAAACCCAGAAACTTCTGTTTATTAAAAGGCCAGGCTTCAGACTGCCTTCACAAAGACCTACTGCTCATTTTCACACTCACAGCACAGACCAACGGGTCTGTGAGGAGGTACCAAACACAGATGGGTTTCTGCCAGAATCTGTCAGTGTGGTGATCAAGAACAACGTTTAGTTGACTTCCACTAACTAGAACACACCTAGAGAGGGTGAAGCAGAATTCAAATTTCAAAATTAGAAAAGGGTCTTAATTGGAGGCTCTAAGAAATTCTCACTGCAAACTATGAAAACAAATTGAATCCCCTGCTAAATGCCAAACTTTCTTTTTCTCCACACCTCCTCTACTCCTATAATTAGGCAGGCTGTTTAATGTCACCAACCTATTAATGCCTTATACAAAAGTTCCAAGAAATACTTCTTACTGATTCAAAATATTAAAAAACATTGTTTTGACCTTTTTTCTTTTTTACATTTTTTATTTTTGCATTATTCATGCAATACTTTGGAGTTAATTAAATAATAATTACCAAAGGTTGCAATTGCAGCAAAGTATGCAGGAAAATTAGTAGAGTGCCTAGACCTTATCACCCTGGGGAGCCAGCAAAAGAATAGTAACAGCAGAAAGAATTAAAAAAAGGCTGCTGGCACAGCATTCCTGCCCTTTCAACATGCAATCAAAAAAATAATTTGCTGTAATTATGGCCAAAAGTTTCAGAAAAAGGAACCCAAAAGAAAAAAAAAAAAAAAGAGGCAAGTACTGTGTACATGAACATATTAACTACAGTAATGCCCAAAGTCAGCAGGAATGAAGAAGTTCAACTACAAGAAACCAGCATTATATAAACTACAGTAGCAACTAAAAAAAAGGTCAAAACAAGCTGTAGTATAAAGACTAAGCAAATACTTATGGAGACAATGAAGGAATAATTCTGTATGCATGTCATTAAATGTTTTATTTTCAGATTTAACAAGTTTAAAAGTTACAGCACTTCCCAAAAGCTTGTTTGAAGGATGTAAAACCACAAAGAGTTTGAAAAGCCAAGTAGAGATGAGCTTTCAAGAGATGCACACAATCTGTTTGTAGCATTACCTGCGTAGCTATAGGCCAGCACAGCAAGATTTGGGCAATATAAGGCTTGGACACTTGGCATACCTACTGACCATTCACTGCTCACTGGGATGCAGAGAGACCAGGTTACTCCCTCACCACAAGATGGTTTTTGAAGCTGGTAAGGAAGCAATTGGCCTTTCTGCATAGAGGGCAGAGCTGGTTTTGGAAGGTGTTAAGTACCTGAAGCCAGGTATCCCCAAGTGGAGGGGCAGATATCATCTCTGTCTGAATGAAGCCAACTTCTGATAAGAGTTAAAAATCCAGCTGCCTTTTTTGAGGTGTTCTATGCCAGAGTCAATATCCAGATAACACAGTAAAATTAGATTTATTATTCCTTGTAAAGCTACATACTTATCCTGGATGTGATGTCACCAATTTTTAAAATGGCATTTTGAAATGCTTCCTATTAGACAGCAAATTACAGAATCATGTGATGTTGCACTTGCAATGAGAAGTTCTAAAACTTTCATATTGAAAAGAATGCAGGTGCCAAACCACCAGTCAGAAACTACTTGTGCTGTCTCTGCCAAGATGCCAAGTCTTCTTACTCTACCTTAGCTGAACTTTTAGTTTTAACTTACCCAAAAATCTCTGCTCAGACTCCGAGATGCTAATGCAGGAATAATATTTTGTAACCTCAAGGGGGAAAATGAATGCTTGAAATCTGTCCTGTGCTCATAATACCCAATTTAATTATTTTAACTTAATTACTAAACGCTTTTCCAAACCAAGCAGGATAAGCAAACCAGTATGCACTGAAACCTCAAGTATATTTTTTTTATAAGCACCACCACCACAATCTTCACCAATATTAATATTTCCTGAGACATTAACATACACCAGCCCTGATGCTTAAGACTACTGCTTTCTGCACAATTCTTTACAGAGGAGGAACTCTTTCTCCTCATGAGTCATGGACGAGGGCTCAAGTCACAGAATCATAGAACCATTTTGGCTGGAAAAGACCTTTTAGATCAAATCCAACCATTAACATAGCACTGCCAAATCCACTACTAAACCATGTCTCTAAGCACCACATTTCCGTGTGTTTTAAATACCTCCAGAGATGGTGATTCAACCACTTCCCTAGGCAGCCTACTGCAACGATTGGCAATCATTCCAGTGAAGAAATTGTTCCTAATATCTAATCTAAAGCTCCCCTAGCACAACTTGAGGCCATCGCTTCTTGTCCTGTTACCTGGGAGAAAAAGACAAACACCCAGCTTGCTACAGCCTCCTTTCAGGTAGATGCAAAGAGCAATCGTATCTTCCCTCAGTTTCCTTTTCTCCAGGCTAAACCATGCCAGTTCCCTCAGCCACTCCTCAGACTTGTGTTCTAGATCCCTCACAGCAGCTTTGTTGCCCTTCTCTGGGCAGACTCCAGCACCTCAATGTCTTTCCTGTAGTGAGTGGCCCAAAACTTAGCACTGTACTGAAGGTCTGGCTTCACCAACGCTGAGCACAGGGGGACAATTACTCCCTGCTCCTGCTGGCCACATTATTTCTGACACAAGTCCATGCAATTATTCCCTTGGCAGTGGATTAATCATTTCTACCCCTGAGGTCCTTCTCATCCCTAACAAGCAGGGGTGTCTGCTCCCTTGAGCAGTGTCTGTACAATTATTTATTCAGCTACCCTCTCAATCAAATCATTTGGATAAATCACCCTCTTTTCCTCCCATCTCCATTCATTTTAACCCAGGTCCAGCTCAGAGTACAGTCAGACAACAAAAAGGAGCAACTGCACCTGACAGGGAAGTAGAAGCACCGGATTTATCCCTTCTTCTAAATCTGCAAAGCATTAACAGGCCCAATATCTTAACATATCAAACCCCAGATCAGCTGGAACAGCCAACACATAGGCCATCCCACCTCCCCATCTACAAACTCTCTCATGACTCATTAATACACGTATAGCTATGATGCAGATGGTCTATAACTAGCGTCCTGGAGCATGGAAGGTTCATGTCCAGTCTTCCCCATTGAAGCAGCCTCCAGAAAGAGGAAAAAATAATGGAAAAAAATTAAATTCTTAATGGATGGAAATTAATTCTATTATAACCAATTTTGACACATGACAAGGAAAATGGAAGACACCTGCCAAAACCAAACAAGTAGATATGCAACCATCCCTTATAAAGGCAGTGTAACAGAAAATGATTGAATACTCCAGACAGGCATAGATGGAAACGTAGACATCAGCATTTGATAGACTTCAGTGACTGATGACATAAGAATGAAGGAGGGGAGGGACAAACAGCACCAAAAAACCCAACCCCAAAACCTAAACACCTAACCACCCACAATTTTCTGAATAATCCATTAAATCAGACATGACCTCTCATACATACACATTTTTCATTTAATATGATAACCCAATAAACCATGCTAGAAATCTCCTGTGCTTCCCGGAATACATACTATCTGCAACACAAGTTTGATAATTCTTAAAGGAAAAACCCAACCAGCAAAATACCTTGGCAAATACAAGCACTATGCACAAGAACAAAAAAACCCTGGCAAAGGTAGAGTAGATTAGCAACTCCAAATGTGATGCTTCAGTCTTTGCTAAAACATGTCTTAGCTGTATTAATTCAAAAAGAACAGGGAACGGGCACGCACAAGACATTTACGTGAGATATTTTGTTTTCTGGCAGTGTGCACTGACTGGTAATGTGAGCCTACAGAAAAGCAAGCATTGTTAACATGGAAACTTTATGGAAATTACAGATAACAGCAACAACCTCAAGAGGGAAAAATAATGGCCAAAGATATATTGTTATTGTGTAGTAAGGAGGAAGAGATTTACATGATAATGGCATGCTGCCAAATTACTTTTATGGGAAAGTGAGGAATCTTTGATATATTGGGTTTGGATACTTCATCTGTATCATTAGTTTTGATATATAGATGCTCATCTGCATTTGTCAGAAGAGATTTGGAAAACAGTCAACCATATCCCACTGTTGCTTCCCTGAAATTTCTTTGTGCATTTATGGTCAAATCTGACTTGCATCGTGTGACAGTGATAAGGAATTACACATTATCATTGGTTTTTACAACCAAGGAAAAAATGTCATTCTACTTCAAAGCTATCACTCTGCTTCACAGCATGCCTATTCTCCTATGGGCTGTCTTCCCATCTGGGTTTATGGAAATCATATCTATGCATTGGGTCATTTAGATACACAGGTGACCTGCCATTTCACAACTACAGGAAAGATGTGGAAAAATCCCACAGACAAAACTATCAATCATAACTGACAAGAAATCCAATCTCCAGTCTGCTTGATGATTAATTGGCACTTGTAAGCACTGGTAAGATTTGAAAGTACTAAAGACAAGGTTCCTAACTGTCCTTATTGATACTGTTCTGCCTGAGAGGAGTTTTATGCTTATAAACCCAAGAAGTTTTGACAGCATTAATAGTATGAATCCTGCCTGGGGCCACCTGTGCCAAATATCCACCAGATGGTCCTTCATCTCTTCCACACTCCTCTCCCAACCGCCTGCCAGGCTGCCTATTGCTCCCCATAGTCTACCTAGAGGTAAAAGAAATGCTTTAAAAAAACATACACCACTTTTGTTTTCCCTAATTACTGCAAAGATTTAAGCAGGTCAACTTGCCTTTGGAAAGATGATCCCACTATTCACTGTGCTGCCCTGCACGGAGACTCCACACAACCAGGGTTTCTCTATTGGCAGTTTCAGCACAGCTTGGCTGGATGAGCATGTGGAAGGAGTTTCTTAGTTGAAGACCTGAATACATGAACTGTATTTTGAGGGCTGAAGAACAGCTCAAGGAGCTTGAGATATAGCTCTATAATTCAAGTTGTTCACGCTTGCCTAAAGCTATTAAAAGTACTGCTGCAACATTTTTTCATTAAAAATAATATTAGCAATATCATTGCATGCATCCATAACTTTTAGGAGCCACTAGGGACAGCATTTTGTTCTCCCAACAATTCAGCAGAAGCTGTTAATGAAGAAAAACTCTTTTCAAAGCTCCTGCAGTCATTGGTTTTGCTGCACAAAAAGCATAGCTGAAAACAATTACTTAAAATACATAGACAAAAATCAAGTATCGAAATAAAACTCCTGGGCAAAATGACAGTCTACTGAAAACCAACACGTTAACCAAATAGATGGAAATCTTTGACAACACCTTGCTCAGTGCAGCCTAAAGGATGCCAAAAGATTAAATCCTTTCTGATTTTATTGTAAAGCACCTGTATTTGTTCTCCAGACTTAAAGGGTTAAAGTTGTATAGTAAAAACTAGCTAATTTACTGGTGTACAATATAGCGTAAATCTATTTCTTATAGAAAATCTCCTAAAATTGCAAATGAAGCAAAAGCACAGGAAACATAGAATTAAGAGTATCATGGGATACAGCTAAAAAAAAAATTACCTCAGCAAAACTAGCCTTGCAGTGCAGATGGTAATAAAAAAGGGTAAGGTAATCAAACACCACAGCAAAAAAATATAAACTCCCACAGGAATAATAAGGCCCAAACTTCTTTTGTGACCTTGTGAGTCTGGATATATTGAAGTTACCATGTAAACAACATATGCAGATCTATCATGTTATATTCCAAAAATCTGTATGTTCTTTTTTTCCATAGCGATTCCTGTTCTCTGGTGCTCTTCCAAATTGATTTTCATTTCTCATTTTCACTAGGAAATTCGGGAGATTTACTTATTTAAGAAAGTTAACTCTGCATAATTTATCCATGAAGCAGTACTGTTCTTCCACATGGCAAATGCCAGGAGCGAACAAAACCAGAAACACGTCATTACAACAGATATATTTTTGCTAGGGACACACAAGAGGAAGCTCTTTTCCCCAGACTGTAGCACTCCTCTGGGGTATATACATTCCTCAGCCTCTGTAGACCTTTCAATAATGCCCATTGTAAGGATATGTGTGGAAACAAAATGAAAACCAAACCAAACCTCCCAAAAAACCGCCACCACCGAAACAAACACACCTCCAACAAACCAAACCAACCTCCTCTCCCCCAAAAAAACCAATCAAAAAACCCAAGTCACAACCAAAGTCAGCCTTATTCTGGAAAATTGGTAAAGTACCTCTAGGAAGTTCATTGGAATCAAATGCTGCCAAAGTTGCAACTGCACCTCTGAAACCGATGTCAAAGGGAAATAAATCCTGCCCAGCAAGAAACAACAGCTGCTGGTCTAATGAACAAAGGTGAGGATCTTAAAAAGATTACAACACAGATGCCAGTCAGCTGCCGCTGATAGAAGTGACAGTTTATATTATGGAGATGGCCTCTGCCATTGGGAAGTTTAATGAAGTGAAGATTTTTAATCAATGTACTGGTTTATAGGCCTCCAACGTAATTAATTTTAAATAGTTAGCATTTATACAGTACTTTTTGGCCAAGATCTCAAGGAGTTTAAAAGCATGATTGGATTCAGCCTTAAAATTCTCCATGTTAATAACAGAAAAGCACAGGTGAACTAGTTATTCTGAGATGGCTATTTCATCACTGAATTAGGTTCAAGTTTCATCACAGACCATCTAAATTTATACCTCCTTAAATATTCTTATTTTCAGAAAGTCTTAGTGCCTACACCTGAGTTAAATTTAAACTGAAAGCTTAAAGGCTCCATGCTTAAGCTCCTGATTACCTAATGTGGCAAATTCACACACTCTGTATTCTGATTTTTTATTTAAGAAACAACATTTTGAGATTGCACAAGGGGCCCCACTGCAGCCAGAGTTAAAATTCTGGGTCCTCCCAGCTCCAACACCTAACCCATGCTGCACAGCGTGGTGGTTCAGCCCCAAACAGTGGCTGAGCACCACACACAGCTCACTCCCACAAAAGAAGCAGCCAGACCCTCCAAGGGTTGGGATAAGTACAGTTTGCTGACAAAAACACCATGAAAGTAGAACAATAACGGCCAATTACACTCACACCTGGTGGTAACACAGAGTACCTTACCAACCTGATGATTACAGAGTGCTGCAGGACACGAGGACCAGCACGAGGACCGGCACGAGGACCAAGCTACACTCAGACTGCCCTGAAGGCACCCAGGAGGACCCCTCCCAACCAGCCTCTTTTATGGAAGAGTGATGTCAGGTGGTGTGGAAACAGCCCGGGCTAACTCAGCTCACCTGGGCTAACTCAGCTCACCGGGGCTAACTCAGCTCACCTGTGCTGGCTGCCTGGGGAGGTTAATTATGGCCTGGCCAGAACCAGGACACAGAGTGAGTTTCATGGAAAGTAATAGCAATACATAAATAAAGCCAGTACTCCAGTACAAACTGCAAGGAACAAACCTATTCAGAACAATGGCACATGTAAGCCTTATTCTAAACTCACACATGGAAAACTTGTGTTTTAGAATATTGGCTGGCTGAAATCCTCCAAATTTAGCATTTCAAAACATCATTTATTGCCTGCTATGGTTAAAAGTGCTGGAAAATAAATTTCAAAATCAACAGGTTGTTTTAAGAGAAAGCTATCCTTAATCTAGATGCTGTTCACATTCAAGCATAACAAAAACAGCTGAAAGATTCAACATAATCGATGTCTGAACTATAAACTGGCAAAAAGACGTATGGAAATAAAGAAGTCAACAATGATTCAAAATAAAGCTCACTAAACCATGGACCAGTTAAATTTTAAGTGTTCTGCCTTTATGGCACACAACTGATCCCTCTTACTTTGACAAAAACACAAAACAATAGTAAACTCACAAATTCTGGCAGATTTTTTATTTTAGCCAAGTACCTTGGGATATCAGAAACATATTAAAAATATATGAAAAGCCAAGTAAAAGTTACGTTAGCAATGACGATTGGTAAATTCCTTCCATAAACGACTAAGCAATAAAGAAAGCATTTGCTTTATCTCACTCTCAGGACGTCATCTTTCTTAGTCTCTGAGTGCTCCACTCCAATTTTGTAGACAGAGTTATAATGTCAATAGGATTCACACTTTTGTCAGCCCACTCAAGCAGCATAAGGGCTCGGAGAAACATGGGTCTGATAAACCTGCCTGAATGTCACACTTTTGGCAGGAAAAAAAGAACTAGGAAAAGCTCCAATAGTGTTTTTTCCAGTTTTTCCCAGTCCAAAATGCTGACATTAAGGCATGTGTGAAAGAACCATTCCCTTCCTTTTAATTGTGTTAGAGACACCTGACATACCACACTCTTCTACAGATGGAAATGAGACAGCTAAGCCTTAAATACCTCACTGCAGCAAGCAGAAAAGCTGCATGTTGTTATTTATTGAGAAGTGAAGTGATAAGCTGAAGCCTGGTGAAATTTCAGTCTATTCTACGCGATTAAATCAAACTCGGCTCGTGTTCATCTCAACTTTCTCCCTCAGCTTCCCAAACTGACTATTAAGAAGCTGCAAGGGTTTTTTTAGTATGGTATCACTCTGAACAAATGGGTTTGGTGACTCTACAACCCCTTCCTCAACCTCCTGGGCGGTCACAGGGCTTCCTCTCCACCTGGATGCCGCACGGATTGCAAGGACAGAAAGGCTTGTTTATATTTCATTGCTAGGATTGTCCTGGATTTCTGGTCATGTTAGTATGTTACTAATAGCAGACTCTCACTCTTCATCAAGAAACCAACTCTGAAATCCAACTTCATGCATCATAGACTCTTCTTATGCCCACTAAAAAAAAAAAAAGTATGTGGACCAGACTAAGAATAAGACCATATAAAAAACCTATAGCCATGTCCCTTTGAAAAGGCATGAAATTGGAAGGGTTAGTTACAATCTTTGCACTACCCAAATTAGGTATACAAATAAAATTGTATTAATTAGGCTTTAACCTACCATTTAGAGTTTTGCACCACCTTGAACGTAAATGGTGTAAAGAGATGACATCAGGACATCCCTCTCCCTACACACTTTCACAGCCATTTGCAAATTAGGCTCTGCTTAACACTCATCTCCAATTCCAAGCAAGAAAGTCGATGCCCACCTTCAGGTGGACCACAATGCCAGCCTCCTTCAGCACCTGACTTGTTTCTTTCTTTAAACAAGCACTTCTGTGCTTCCACAGAACATTCTTACAAGCCTTCAGTACTGGCAAGATGTCTGTTCTGTATCCCTTCAGACATGCTTTTAACTTGACTTATTTATTTATTTATTTTTGGGTGAGCATTTTGTGAGCATCTCAGACTCATACAAGCATTTGGATTTGGTAGCTTCCAATTCTCTGCAGTCCTCTGTTTAATGTGAGGAGCACCATTAGCAAGGAAATAAATACTGCTGATTATCCTGAGTAAAAGGCTAACCTGGAAGAAGAGATTGACAACAAAAAAAGTACTGCAAAGTCCTTAAGGAATTTCTTAGTTTGGCTTTCCCCCCCCCCTTCATTTACAACACACACAGACAAAGCACTTCAACCTCTGTTGTTCAATAACTGTTTTTCTCTGGGTCTTTGTAACACATCTTTTCCTTCTCTGTAGGTTTCAGCATTTTAGGTCTCTGCATGAAAGGACAGGAGACTGCAATGGCATGCTCTATTACTTGCAAAGCTAAGTGCATGGGCCAGTCACGGCAGATGAATTGTATTAAGCCAGAATAGGTATTTGCATATTTGGAGTACAGTTATTAAGCAGTCATCACACAGTGATTATACAAATTTATTCACTATGATCAGCTAGCAGTTGTCAGGCACAGGTCGAGGATTTAGACAGAGCAGGCTACCAAGTAATAATTGCAAAATGACTTTAAAAAGGGAACCTTAGAACTGTGGTGCATCCTCACAGCCCAACAGGCTGTTGGCACATCACTTTTAAGAGTTTTAAAGGTATAATGAAAACAAAATTTTTTTTAAAATGTCTAAAGTTATCTACTTTTCCCCCACTGAAATACATGGTGATGTGATCTAAGACCATCTCTTCACAAAGAACATGGAAGCCAAGGCATTCCCTATAGTTCTTTGCAGATTTGAAGTCGGAAGGCTTCTGTAGCAAAATACGACTTATGACTATATATAACTAAACCAGACATCAGAGAATGTGAAGTTTCCCTTTAGTTGTAAGGTGCATCAGGTGCATCAAGCACCAGAACACAATACATCCCTGCTAAAATAAAGAAATTTTAATTCTTTTTTCTTGGATAATCTGAGAGAAGACACTGAGCCTGAGCCAGGCAAAGGAGATACATAACACAAGGTGAACAGCCCCACTTCCCTTAAAAGTCTTGAAAAAGAACGATGGGTAGGTCTGCCAAGAAAAAGCTTTTGTGACTTATGACTTCAAATACTATGTTCTGAACACTTTTTATGAGCAATTTGTTTGTTTTCAAGACTCACCTCCTTCCTTCCTTCCTTCCTAACCCATACAAGTTTAGCTCGATGACATGACAGCACTGGGTCTTTATGAAGGTTTAAATAAGGTGTTATTTACAAGAGAGAGAAGATGAAGAAAGCAACAGAGTAAAGGTTAGATACAGAAATAAAGTATGTCCACTTGTGGGCACACTTCAAAAGGGACTTTAAAACCAGGGATTGTAGGAACTTGGAATTAGGGCAGCAGCTGGGATGTACAAAGGAATAAGACGAAGTATCAACAAGGAGATATTCTCTTGCTTGCAGTAAGGCTTAAGAGGCTATAGGAATACTGCAAATTATTTACTGAGTAGCGGCTCGTTTTCTTATTTCCTGGACCATTTTCACTTGTGCTAATTAACTTTTATCATGAACCACTGAAGGGAGAAAACTTGGTTGAGATACTTCTCTGTCTGCAATCACAGAAACATCCTCTCAATTTGGAGTGCTGTTTCAAGCCAGATTAATTAACAGTACTAATTATAAAAAAAATTGCCTTGCAATAGGTAAATCCAATTGAACACATTACAATTCAAATGGAATAAATACAAGGGAAGAAAAAGGTAAACAGAGATTAACCAGAAAATGATGTATGAACAAGGTTCCTTCAGACAGTGTTTTAACACAAGCCTGAGAACTAATTACCCATAAAAAGTCTCAAATGTTCTTGCCTTTTGTTGAGAGGCTATGTCAGATCAAATGTGCAACACATCTAAGACAAATGCTTGCCAAAAGATAACTTAAAAGGCCTTAGACATAATCAACATTCAGCGATGTTGAAACACCAAATGTTTTCCAGCAGCCTGCAAAAACATTTTATACACCAAGTACAGTTTCCTCTGTAAAACCAGTATCATACACAGATTCATACCACAAATCAAACACAGAAGAAAACTATTTGCTCTAACTAACATGTCAGGTTGCATTGCAGAATCTGACAAAGTTACAAAAATATTAGAGGCATCGGCACAACCTTCATGTGTAATTAACTGTAGACAGAGTAAAGGGCTCAAGCTGCCAGCATCAGACCCTACCTTCCATCTCCTCTCCTGGAATGATTGCCTCTGACAGTAAAGTTCTGTTTCCAAGGCAAATGGAAAAGCATTATACCAACCTGCAATTGTCAGATATATTCATAATGATCAAGTGGAATTTAAGTGACTGCACAACCATGAATAAAAAGAAAAGGAATAAAGCTTCCTGAGCATATTTGTTTATTTATTTAAGGTCAGAAGAAAAAAACCCCAAAACACCAAGATAATGGAAAGAGTGTTTGATTTTAAAAATGCCTTCCACATTATCCACTGTACTTGTTGTGATTTTTTTTTCTGCAGTGTAATCACTTTAGATAAAAATGCTTTACAAAAGAAGGACACAAAGCCTGATAATGGCAAGTGACCTTTACAGTACATGGAAGACTTGGAAGCCAGGAGCTGCACGTGGAACTTCTCTGAGCTGCTCACTATCCAGCCCTCCGCAGGGCCGTACCTCACCAGCCTGTTTAATCAAATCCCACACAAGCTTTTTTAACCTCCAAGAAAGGTAAGCCTGTAATTAATGAACTTAATACTTATCTGAGCTGGTTGCAACCCTCCTTATGCTCCATGAGTTGTGGGAAGGGAAATTAAAGTACTGAGCACAGCTTAAAATTACAATCTAATAGTTTTCAAGTAAGAAACAAGACATCCCACTCAGATGGCTGTATTTACCAGTTCGGTAATTCTGGTAATTCCCTCCCAAATAACTTTATGTTTGTCCTAAAACACTATTAAAAGAGAGATAAGGAACAGAAGAACTAAAGAGCTGGTTAATCTGCGCAGCATCATTATGTATTATTTAGTTTAATATCTTCTTGTAGTAAATACAAAATCATTATGTGCCATTTTCTTCAAGAGAACATTGTAGTAAATTTTGTGTTGCAACAGAACCATTAAAGTATAATAGTGTACACAGAAAAATTCTACTGATTAGCAAGCAAAAATATGTAATTATAGCCACAGTGTGGGACTCAGTTGGCTGGTGTTTTACTGCATACTGCTTTGTAAGACTACTCTGCTGCCAAAACTAATGAGGAAAATACTGAATTGTTACTTCCGGTTGTACTAGAGGTTTTTGTCCTGATTTTACTGACATTTAGAGAAGTGATCATCACATGTAACAAACAAGCCACAGTGCCAACATAGGGAGCTGCAGTCTACAGTGATTGAGCAAACAGCATCCATTCCATAGCACTGTCCCACAGATACATAATGGATTAACTGAAGTTTTAAGAGGCGATGCGGAACAACAATTTACTCAAAGCATCCTGAGCTCTCTGCACTTTGAGCAGCATTAATGACATAATGCAAGAGCACTAAGCCATGGCTTTAAAAGGAAAAAGCAGCTCAGCATTAACCCATCAAAGTTTCAGTAAACATATTCAAATGTGCATATGCCCAACATATAAAAATACAGTTTTTAAATAAAACACATATGATGAGTAGAAAGACTGAACGACATGTATCCTGTGACATTATACCTAAGCCTCCACATTTTCCTTTCCAGCTTTCCTTGAAAGGGGGGAAGGAAGGGAGGCAGGTGTATTTCCAGCATTGTACAGAAGAAGATGGAAAGTTCCAGTTTAAAAAGCTCACCAAGAAATAAAAATAATGAAGAGTCAATCTGTTTCTGAAAAGTTACCTCAAAACCTTTGGGCCAGACTCATTAAATTGCCTGGATTTTTAATCATACGTGGCTCCTATCAAAAGCACAGCCTGACAGCAATAGAAAGAAGTAATAATTCTAATATGCCAAAGAATAAAGCAAGAGGGCATGTAACATTGGATGAAGATACTGAAGCTCCACTGACTTTATCATTGATGGATCCGGGGCATAAATTCCACTCCCAAATCAGCATCCTTTCCAGAAATATTTACAGAACAGAAACTTCACTTTTTTTTTTTAAAAAAAAAAACCAACCCACAACAAAACCCAGCTACAAAACAAGAAACTAACAGCTCATGCCAATGGTGTCAAATGCAGAAAAAATTTCAACACAATTCTTAACTCTGTTAAGATAACTCTGCCCACTGTCAGAAAGTATACTTTTAAAAATAGCTTTGCCTGCCTACTTTCATGTTATCCAGAGGCCTGCAAGTAGGAAATTGTATGCCAGATTATGAAAAGAAGCTGCAATGAATTTAGCAAGGAAGCTTGCAGAGGCATTGGGAGCTGCTATCTAGACAGAGGGTAAATCTAGCACTATGCATACATCTTCTTTAGCAGGTACAGAGGACTAGTAAAGCCACATATGTGGAGCAAAACAACTGGTGTTGGGAACCTATAGTATAAATACTATGCAAGTGTCAGGGGCTTTTTGGTGGTGGAAAGGGGTTTTTGTTGATTGGTTTAGGTTTTATTTATTTTTATTTTGGGATAGCTCTTGTCTGGTCCATGGATTGAATGGCAGTTTCCTGATGGAATACATCAGTGACACATCCTCCAGTCTAGTTTCACCCAAAAGAAGCCTAGCTCACGTGCTCTGAGATCCCAATGATGCTAAATACCAGAGCAGTGAGGAGAGTCAGGGGATTTCCTTCCAAAGCATATTCTGGGCCCCAACTGTAAACAAGGTAACTGCACACTTCAAGTATTGTTTTTAGTTGAAATTTATTTCACTTTTTTAGGATTTGTAGCAGTGCCTGAGTTAGTGTACCTGTAGATACAGGGGGAAAGTCCCCCCATCTTCACACCCAAGTAAAACAAGTTTCTACAATGTGTTACTGAGCCCTCACAACCTGTAGGAATCGAAGTTCAGAAGATCAAAGTAACAATTCACATCAAACTCAAACTCAGCCCAAACCACACACAGAAGTCAGCACGATAGGATATTCATCCCTTAAGGTTTTAGTTGTAAACAGGGACTAAAAAACAACTGAGCAATGGCAGAATAAAAACATTCAGCAGTCACCCTAGGGTACAAGCATAAACAGGCCTTGTCTTAGAATGACTAATATGTCCTGCTTGCAGTGGTGATGTTAAGGATGAAGTGTCAGGAAGCAACCAGACTGAGGGAATGATGGAGAACCTCTTTCAGAGAATCAAGACAACTTACACAAATAATCTAAGGCCATAGTTCTAGTTACTTCTGATGGGAAGACGATTGAGAAAGCTAATCCCCCCCAGCCTTCACAATATTATATATAAAATTTTACACAGCTAAGTACTCCTGAAATACACATCTCAGTTCAAAGTGAATAAGCAAAACACTCGAAATATGCTGGTTGATTTATCAGACAGTCTCCAGAAGACCTGTGGTTTATTTACAATCCCATGCCCTGAATATTCCACGTTTCAGTATTACTGTAAGGACAAGTTCATCACAGTCCTAGGGAAAGGAGATGCTTTACACTCCAAGAGACAGAGTTACTAGCTTTAATAGTATTAATGTAGTTTATTTTCAACATACCTGCTTTCCCAGAACCAGAGAATTACTTAGGTGGGATGGGACCCTGGAGGTTGTGCAGTTCAACCCCTGATCAATTTTCCTTTACAAAACAAAAGCAGCGTTGAAACAAATCTGCCTTCCACCCTCCCAAAGTTATGAAAATCTACAGAAAGAGCTGAGAATCTGCTCGACCACCTGAAATCTTTTTTCTTGTTATTATTTTTCCTAATTATGTTTATGCTCCAGGCTAAAGCAACACCCAACACCTACATGTTACTGAAAATAAATGTATTTTTCAATTATTAAGAACGAAAGCTAAACAATAATTGGCAGAAAAGATTCACTCAAAAGCAGTCCCAAGATGACACCTATTCACTTTGGCCAGGCACCTATTTGTGGTGATAGCAAAACCCACAAAAAATAGGTGTAGCCCAAGTATTAAGGAGATGAAAGCTTTGAGCTGACAGCAAATACTAACCAGATCTGAATACTCCCATCCAGTCTCCATTTGTGGAGGCCAGGCTGTGATTTGTTATCTGAGGATTGAGGTATGCACAACATAGGCAGGAACTGCAGGCAGAGGGATGAGCGCAAAGATCCTTCATGCAGGACAACGTAAAGCCTCAAACCTTGGTACATAACAGTGTGATTCAAAAACAAAAAGGCTGACTGTTAACACAGCTTTCAGCAGAGAAATGGGGTTCTGATTTCTTTTCTTTGCATGTAGATAATTTTTCTTAACTTTGCTCTTCCTTTTCCACGTAACAAGTCTTTTTAGAGCTCCCTCTTCTAATGAGGAGGCCGACTTCCTGATCTACTGACCTATTGCACAATGTGATTTTAATTAGACCACACTGGCATGCAATGCCTGGAGTTTAAGTATTGTTTTGCCTGAACAAATCTATTTTCCCACTGAAAGCATTTACATAAACAACCTAACAAAAGCATTTTTAAATATATTGTATAAAATCCAGTGGGATATAGTCGATTACTGGCCTGACTGTCAAAAAAGGGTGACAGTAACATTCACAACCTTCTGAAAGTCAGTTTTCTCTCTTGAACTACACTTCCCACTTGATTTTTTTGTTTAAAATTAACAGGATTTTTATTGTCAAGTACCAATATATTGTTTCTTCTCCATTTAATGCCTTATGTGCATGTCAGCACAGATACAGGTATTACAAGAATATTTGTTTTGAATAGAAATCTCATTGAGCAATGTTTCACAGACCAGACATAATTTAAATGCAAGAGCTTTTATCACATCAAAACAACTCTTCAAGGCTTTACACAGCTTTTTTATCAGAGGATTTTACGTACTTCACAAAGGAGACCGACACCAAATAGGAAAATGCAGAGAAAATGCTACTGTCTAGACCTTCCCTCTATCTCCAGAAAGCCTCACGTCTCTGGTCTCCCCAGACTATACACTCAGTTCTTCCCCACCTCCAACCTGGACCTTTTTTGGTTTGCTGGCAGGGTAAAAACCACATGTGCTATACTGAATCTGAAACACTGGCCAGGCCCACAGTGCCAACAAAATATATAGTGGCTGAATCTCCCTGGGTTTCCCCACCTGAAGACAGGCTTTGGCTTCTTTCTAGACAGTGTTCAGAAATGTGCAGAAACCCACTTGTTTTGAAACTTGCAACCCTCTGTCAAACACATCTGCAAATCACTAGTAGGTTAAATAACATGTTGGGAATAAACTAATTGTAGGCAAGAGGCAGCAAAAGGAAACCAGGATGAGAGTGTTCCAAAATCTGCAGCCAGCTTATATGGGATGGAGCACAAACAAAGCACAAATGGATAGTATCACATGTTTCCTTTCTAGTTTGACAAGAAATCCCTGACAAAATTGACCTCGGCTTCAAGGAGTCCCAGATTTCACTACAACAATCTGACTATCTCTGAATGAGTAAGTGAAATGTGTGCACCTGTGGTCACAGCATTTATGAAGTACAGCAAAGATCATGGACAAGACTGACGAGATGACTCAGGTAACACCAGGGTTTGAACTTCCACCTCTAGCATTTATTGGTGGAATATTGACCAAGAAGTCATTCAGTCTGAACATTTTCTCATGTTCAGCAGATTCCCTATCATACGAGACACGTTAGTGTTGCAAGCCTACTTGAAAGCAACAAAATAGCTCCACGAGACAGCATTTGCACTTTGTTGAGATGCCATAGAGTTAATCATCATGAAACTAATAATGTTCTTTTGATACTTCAAATAGATACCCCAGGAAAGCACAAAATAAAAAGCAAAAAGAAAAAAAGTTTAGATAGCCATGTTCAATCTTTCCCTTCTATTATTCATAAACCTGCAGGTTTTGAAGGAGAACTCAATTATTAGGGATTCTTGGAGAAATCTGGCCTAATTAAGTTTTAATTCCCATAGATCAGGAGGTATACTTCTCCCCTGCAAACACAGACCTACATTTTAGCAGCATTCCCCAATAAAGACAACTTTCTTTGGTAACTCCACAGTGGATTTAGTCCGAAATTTGGCACCATGTGTATATCCTAATAGGCCTTTGTGATTCAGGAGTCCAATCAGCCTGCTCGTCCACAGGACTCTAGATTGTTACCTTGGCCACAGATGCCTCCAGAATCATGTAAGGAATTAAAAATCATGGCAGAATAGTTCCAAAAAAGCCCTTTCCTCTCTTAAAACCTCTTTCTATTTACTGGCCTCAGGATATCCTCAAACTTAAACTGATGTAAAAGTACTTTAAAAGTAAAATTCTATTACCCAGGGATTGATCCCTTCAGAAAAACAACAGAACAGCTAAACAAGTCAGAGGGACTACAGCAAGGGGAAGGCAGAAGCATAATGCTTTTTGTAGAGTATAAATACTAAGACAAGCCAGGAGACCCAACAGTCAGTGTCACTGTACTCATGTCCATGAATACATTCCTACATTAATCTCAAGGACAAAACAAATTGTTCCCAAGGTGCTGCAAACCATAAGGAGTGTGGCTTCTTGCAATCCACGAGACTCCTCAACACAGATGAAAACTTCACCCACGTTGCTATCGGGCTAGCATACTCTTCATGGCACTTTTTAGACATATTCTGGTCTCGTGAAAGAGTTAAAATTGAAGCATTGCTAAAAAACCCTCAAAAATACTATCTGTATGGGGCAGAATCATCCCTACAGTCAATTAGGTATTCATGGCTCTGCTCCCATTTCTGCTGCAGTAGGTGTGATTGTTGTACTCTCCTGCTTCTCCAATTCTTGCGCTCCATTTAGTTACACCGGTGTAGATGCCGCCTCACTACACATCAAAACAAAAACCCGCTCCAAAGCGAAGCAGAAACGGATTTAGAACGTACAAAACAAGGCATAATTTTTCAAAAGCCCCTGAACTGGATGCAACGTTACCTGGTACAGTGCAGAGGGTCAAGGTGGGTATCTGAAAGGTCTCCTCAAAAGTGGGGATTTTGTGAGCATTCTTTCCCCAACACTTTGACGCTTGGGTGGCTGCACAAAAGCACCATGCTGACTGTGGCACCCTCGTCTCCTTGGCACAAGCTTGGGAAAACAATGATTAAGCTTCTGTTGCACATACCCTTTTTCCAACAAACAAATTCTTCCTAAATACCTGCACTCCCAATGTCTCTCTCACATCCAGAGTTATGGTCTTTCTTAAAAGACTACAGTCAAAGGGAACTGTTGAATAACCAAACGTGTTTTCGCTATCTTACTTTCGATTATTCAACATTAGAAGACAAATTGACAGTTATTAAGCAAATGATAAATGTTATCTGTTCATACAAAGAGTGCCTTAGTGAATCAAAACCATTAACAGTTCCCAAGAGCATAAAGGTAATTCTTTTACAATACTGAAAAGGAAAACTGGAAAGAAAAGTCTAAAAAAAAAGGATGTGTAGATGTTGTTACACTCAGGAACATACACAGAAATTCCCCAGAAGAAACAAGGAGCACGGAATAGCTTTAAAATCATTGTAGAAAGGAATTTAATGTCTGTATGATTACAAAACATGGAATTTGATTTCTTTTCCTTATGCCTCAGAGCTTCTCTTCTGCTTCTAGTCAATTTTATCAAGCCAAAGCAATACTACAAATTTTAGGCATAAACTTTTACCTTTTTTTTTCTTTGCTAAATAAGTATCCTTGCCATATTAAAGAATGAGAACTTAACAGAAAGTTACATCTTTTCAAATACCCTTCCTTCAACTCCCAAGACTCAGAAACACTGGAGAAACAAATCTTGAAAATTTTTCCAGGACAGGTAATCGTGACAAATAATTGGCATTACAATCTAGATGATGTCCCACTCCCTTCTGCCTTTTCAAACATGGCATTATGATGTTACTCTGACATCTGCCAGGGAAAGAAATTAGAATTATGTTGTGAAAGAATCAGTATTGGTTTTCTCCTGGCATATCTCCTCGTAGCTGTAAGATACCTTACAGCTTGCCCTTCAGATGACTTCTTGACCTATCAACACCAAAGTTTACAAAACGTCCATCAACCAAAATCAACAAAGCCAAAGAGAAAACCTTTTCTCCTTGGCTTTGGTCTATCAAAGCTTTGATGCAAATGAGCAATACCAGTGTCTCAGACCGTAAACCAAATATCCCACAAGAAATGTAGAGTAGGGTTTTCCCTAAGAAAGGGAACAGAGGTACTTTTGGATAATGAGACAAGAAATGTGTAAATCCCATCCCACTTTCTCGTTTAGAGAGTTTAATAAAGCAGTGCTGTATTGTGGCACAGCAATATATTTTGGCAGCATTTGGGAAGATAGCACCTCCTGAGCTGTGAGCACTGTATTTTACTGCACCCTGTCAGGTTAGATAAAAGCTGTCTGCAACTTTTATATTTTTCCTAGACAGAAGAGTTACACAATATTGCCAAGAAGAAGCTTTAGAACCATACGTGTCAGCCTATCACTCCTGCCAAACAATTTTTTTTTAAAATTCTATTTCCCCTTCCATCTAAAAGGTGCTCTGGCAACTTTACAAACACTCAAGAAAGCACCATATTCTCCAGCTACTCCACAACACACACTGAGACAGGGCTTTAGAGACCCTCACTTTGGAGAACAAACTCTTACAAATTCTTAAACTATTTATAAAACAGCCTTCCTAAGAAATGTTTGGGTTTGGTTTTTTTTTTTTCAGTTTCACATTTAGAGAATAAACATTCTTTAAAAATTAAATTAGCTCCTCCAAAACTAGCCCTAAAGGAGCACAGCACAAGGAAAGGAAAAGAAGGAAATCAGAACATGCAGTAAATACGTCAATTATTTTAGTATGTTAAATATGAATGGAGAGCAGAGAAACTTCACTTAACATCAGCCTGATTAATCCAGTAGGGCCACTTAGTAGTGGTGATGGAAAGATAACACTTGCTTAACTAATGTTTGTAAAGTACTTTACGTTCCTCAGATAGAAGAACTGTAGATAGGCAAAGTATCATCATCATTACACTTGGCTTACTATGACTTCTGTAAATAATTAAAGGCTGTGACATTACCCCTGGTAAGCATATCGTAATATAACATCTGGGGGGGTGGGAGGAGCAGCCATGACCAATTCCTCTGTCCTACATTTTATGCAGGAGGAGTGACACCTCATCATGTGGTCAGAACATGACTGCCAAGAGGGATAGCTTGGAGCTGGTGATGTTTCCTGGAGTGCCTCTGGAGTTCCTTTGTTAAGGCAATGAGTGATCAATAAGCTCCAGAGGGAAGCTGCAATAATACGGGTTGAATTTCAACACAGTCTTTCTTTTAAAGAAATTTGTTTTGTTTACTTTGTTGGTAGCTCTTAAAAAACATCTTCCAGTCCAGTGCTCGATACCTTCAGGGGACAATTATGCCTTTACCAGAAGCATTAATTAATTTTAATTACTCCTTCTGACAAATATTTTGTACAGAGTGCAATGTAGGTATGTTTTATTAACGATCCAGGAATTTAAGTTTTTATAAATTAGGGGAAAAAACCAAAACCCTGTTTTATTATTATAACAACAATAATTAAAGTAGGAAAGATACAAAACTTGCAACACAAAATGCATTAAATTCTGACTTTCAAACCAGGGAGGCAGCTTTGTGAAACTCTTTTTTTCAGACCATTTACAGTAAATAGAATTTAGATTGACTTGTTTCTGCCCAAATTATTTTTGGTACTCGAATATCAGACAGCGGGCAACAGTAGCGTACAGTAGCAACGGAATCATAGAATCACAGAATGTTCTGGGTTGGAAGGGACCCCAAGGATCAGAGAGTTCCGACCCCCCTGCCACAGGCAGGGACACCAACCTCCAGGCCTGCATCTACGCAAGGTTGCCCAGAGCCCCATCCAACCTGGCCTTGAACACGTCCAGGGACGGGGCATCCACCACCTCTCTGGGTAGCCTGTTCCAGCACCTCACCACTCTCTCTGCAAAGAACTTCCCCCTAATATCTACTCTAAACCTTCGCTCCTTCAGCTTCAATCCATTCCCCCTTGTCTTGCCTTTATCCACCCTTTTAAAAAGTTGATTCCCCTCCTGTTTTTCTGCTCCCTTCAGGGACTGAAGGGCTGCAATGAGGTCCCTCCGCAGCCTTCTCTTCTCTAGGCTGAACAAGCCCAGCTCCCTCAGCCTCTCTTCATAGGGGAGCTGCTCCAGCCCTCTAATCATCCTTGTGGCTCCTCTGAACCCTCTCCAACAGTTCCACATCTTTCTTGTATTGGGGACCCCAGCTCTGGGCACAGGACTCCAGCTGGGGCCTCACGAGGGCAGAGTCGAGAGGTACAATCCCCTCCCTGTCCCTGCTGGCCACCCCTCTTCTGATGGAGCTCAATAGAATTGGTAATGAAGTGATAGTGAAGATGGCAAGGCAGGAAATAAGAACAAACCTATTCTAGCACAGAGAAGAAACGCAGAGAAGTTATGAGAGATTCCCGTTATTTCCTATGGTGAGTTGATTCATTAAACATCTTGGGCAGACACAGTCTGTCAATACTGGAACAAAGCTACATACAAACGCATCATGTTAATTAAGGTCTTAGAGGATGTCCAGGGAGTTAACTGGTATTAAATCACATACAAAGAATGCCCTTATTTCAACCGACGCGTGTTTTCTTCCAGACGTTCATCTCACAGGATGAACACTAAACACAATGATAAAATGTTTTCTGTCTTTCTGTGTGGGAAAAGATTACCAGCAAGCTGGAGATTAACTTCCACCGGATAATAACTGCACAGCAGCTAATTTTATATGCTATGCACATGCTTGTATTCCAATTAAACATCTATTTATTTCATCTAGAACTTCCAAGGTCCTGCTTTAAAACATCTAAAAACATGCATGCTATAAAACCAAGAAAACACCACCAAAAAAGCACCTCGTTAATTGTATCACAATCTGAAGTTAATTAAGTTGGTGACACTAAAAAGCATCTCTTGCTGCCTAATGTGACCTTAAAGCATGGCTGAAGATGGAAGGAGAATTACTAAAAGGAAAAGAGAATGACCTGCACTACATGCCACAACACTGCAGAGAACTGGTTTTATTTGGACAACCCAACAGCAAGAAGGGAAGCAAACTGAAATATGCTATACAGCAATCAGGAATATTGGTGGGAAGGAACCTCTGGAGGTCCTGTAGTCCAGCCCCTCTGCTTAGGGCAAGACAATCTCTAGGCACCAGCCCTGCTGTCTAGGCATGTATCTGGAGGGGAATTGGTTAGAAACCCATGGTTTCAGAGGAACACAGAATCACAAGGCTGGAAAAGACCTTTAAGACCATCAAGTCCAACTGTTCCTGTCCTATGCTATACCATATTCCTGAGCACCCAATCTACTCATCTGTTAAACACACACAGGGATGGTGACTCAGCCCCCTCCCTGGGCAGCCTGTTCCAGGCCCTCACAACTCTTTTCAGTAAAAAATCTTTTCCTAACATCTAATCTGACCCTGCCCTGGCACAGCTCAGTGCCATCTCCCCTTGTCCCGTCTCCTGTCACCTGGCTGAAGAGACCATCGCCCACTTCTCTAGACCCTCCTGTCAGCTATTTGTAGGCAGTGATAAGGTCTCCCCTCAGCCTCTTCTTCTCCAGGATGAACATCGCCAGCTCCCTCAACTGCTCCTCATCTCATTTGCCCTCCAGCCCCTTCCCCAGGCTGGTTGCCCTTCTCTGGACTCACTCAAGGACCTCGATGTCCTTCTTATGGTGAGGAGCCCAGACACAATTCAAATCGTCTCATCGCTTTGTCTTATTTTGCGTCAGACAGATCTGCACAGTGAGCTCTCGCAGTCACCTGGGAGAGCAGAAAAGCATCCAGGAGACAAGTCAGCTCCCTGAAGCCAAGGAAAGGAAAATCTTACACACTGCTTCTAGCACACGACCTCCACCATGCTCACCTCCCCACACCCCTAATTAGCAATGTGTTTCAGGAACCGTACGTTCCACTTAGGTAATGAGGAACATTTATCAAAACCATTGTTAGGTTTTTCAGTACACTACAGACTCTGTAAACCCAATGCTTGTGCTGCAAACATATTTTCTTCACTTTACCAAAACATTTCTGCATTATTTATTAACATGATTTTTGCAGAAAATTTTTCCTTTCGAATGAAAAAGATCTGGCTACAAAGTATCACATTAAATATAATGAGAGGAGTTTTCCATATATTTGGGTAAGTTTTTTAATGAGTATTTCAATGTTGGGTTTTTTTTTTTGATTCAAGGCCAAACTCTTTCTTGGACATACATCCTTCAATATTACTCATGGGCTAATTTAAACACAGGTCATCACCTACTTTCAATGAAAGACCAAAATGAAAACAAATCCAATAATTTAACAGAAACTGCTATAATATGATGAATAGTAACTTTTAGAGGAGCATGCTAGGAAAATAATTTATATTGTATACAAAATAAAAAGGGATCGTACTCTTGAGAGCTTTTGAAATGTTACTTTCCCCTTGATGAATTACAATGCAATTTTCTAGCCAACTAATTTCACTAAAGAAGATAATGACTTGAGCAAAGGGCTAATCAACTGCCAATCAGGATTTCTTGAAGCACAGAATGTCAAATGTTGAAGCAATTTTTTTATAAGTCATAAAAGCACTTAAGTTCTATGATATGTCATAAAACCTGTGATGAAAATCTGAAGTTGATGAAGCATTCTTATTTCTCCAGTGATATTCCTAAACAAACAACTTTCAACTTTAACCAAATCTTCCATTAATATTCAGATCTATTAAAGAAGCATCATCGCTACACAATTAGCTGTGTAAATGTCAGTCAGAGAACTAAACAGATTAATCATCCAGGGTGTTTTCTCTACTGAGGGTCTGAATTGTCAATGTTATTTAATTTCTTCAGGAGTGGAGGGTAAAAAGGAGAATATTTTTTTTCAAACCTTCACTTATTAGTGTAGATTTTTAACATGATAGGAAATGCTAATTGATCATGACAATTTTCTATTAATTTAAAACCACTTTGTTTTTGTGTTCTGAGATATTTCACTTGCACCTTTTTTTGTACTTTAGCAGGAAATGTTTCAGAACTAAAGCTTTGTAGAAAAACATTACTTGTCATTGCCTTTTCTTCCTGAGAAACACAGGTCACTACTCTTTTGTGTGTGGATAAATAGTATTCTCTGAAGGCAGGAATAAATTATTTTTATGTAGTTTGTCTCTTCCTTTCTATTTTTAAAGTCAATAATTAATTATTTGTCTGGGCTTCTATTACACCGTCTTGTATATTTTTCTGGGAAGAAATCAAGTCAGCTGGAACCTCTATTACCCACTCGATCGTGTTATGATGTTTTAAGTTGGATACATAGTACACCAGTGGACTGCTAGCACTCATGAATCCCATCAAATGGAAGAGAACGCCTTCAAGCAATCTAAATCAACAGTGCTTTCAAACACAAAAACTTTTGGAGAGCAAAAGTTGGAGAAGTTCATGGGGGA
>VZTU01026649.1:2049-23796 GCA_013400835.1 Zapornia atra
GAGGGAGTAAACAGAACAAGACCACTACAAAAGAGTGTGCTTAAGGCCACAGATGCTCCAGAGGGAGCCCAAATAAAATGATGTCCAAGCCCTGTAAATCCCGTTTGGGGAACAATGTACTCTCACAAGGGCCAGCCTTCAGGAGGGCAACCCAGCAAATACACGTTTTCATTGTAGATGTCTGAAGGTTTGCAGTTTGAACCCTGCTCTTTGCGTTTCAAACTGGTAAAACCCCTGCAGAATTTCACCCACCAGCAAGCTCTGTTCTGCTGTACCCTTCCCCAGGGGTAACCACGGTGATACAGCATACAGCTAGCATGGTTGGAGGTGAAGATATATATGCCGTTTGTTTTATGGCTAGCAGCTATTTACGGTTATTGCTGGAGTTCCGTGCTACAAGTGCCTCCTACTCACATTTGGTCCAGCCTCAAACATAAGAAGTTACTGTTGCACAGTTTGAGAGGATTATATATTTTTTACCACCATTAAGACATCTGTGTAGGTATTGACATATCTTTTGTTACTTCATTGGAAGCAACAGACTGCTTGGCAGGGCAATGGGATTCCCAAATTTTTATTTATAAACACGGCTAATATGTTTCTCTATTTTAATAGGCTGCTAAAAAGGACAGAGATGGAAAGGAGGGGGGAAAAAAAAGAGTTACTGAGTAAAACCAGACAGAAGTATGGAAAATGTACTAATTCTCTTGCTAAGGGAAGGGAGGGGTTGGGCTGGTGGAACTGACCTGTAAGTAATTTAATGATTTATGTGTTCATCTTTATGCTAGGGAAGCCAGAAATTTTGCAAGCCTACAGTTTTACACCTGCTGGTTTGTGAGCTCTTTGCATGTGTAAATCTAAAGTTTATATTTTGATTTCAGATTTTTAGGATAAAGGATACCATATGTATATACTACAGGTTATTAAGGGATTATCACAGATGGCTGATGAGGGAGAAAAACCTAGAAAGAAGTGGCCTCCAGAGAAAAGTCACTGGTCTTGAAGGAAACATCAGTCCTTATCCTTAAAGTGTGAAGTACTTGGGGGGTGTTGCAGTTTTGCACAGCAGTGTGCTGGGGGATGGGGGTGGGGGCGGAGCCGGGCAGACTGCAGAGAACATACCTTCAAATGCATCCTCACTTTCCTAACAAAGCGATAACATTGCCTTAAGGTTTTCTTTGCTCTGTAGCCATCTCATGCAGCGAGTATTTAGGCATTGCTCTGGGTTACTGTTTCTGGTTATCCATTACCCTTCTGTGGTAACTGAAGTCAGTCTCTGACGGTGCCTGTGATAAAGTCTTGCAGAAGACTGATTTTTTTTTTTTTGTTTGTTTTGTTTTGTTCTTACAACACTAGTTTCAGGTAAGGTGTCTATAAGTGAAACGATGTAAATAGAGGGATACTTCAAGATAATCAGTATGGGCTTTTTTTTTATTTGGGGTTTTTTGTGGGGGTTTTTTAAGTGGCATTGTTAACTTTTTACTGTTACCTCGTGGAATCAGGATATATAGGTGTTTGGGAAAGAGTCATGGTGTGTCTCATTGGGTGAGTCCTTACTTTAGGGAGGTGATTGCTGATGGCGATAACCAGGGTTGCAGAATGCCTGAATTGGTTTTCCGGCTCCTCCTGTGCGACCTTGGGAAGGTCTGTCTGAATTTCATATTCAAAATTGCACAATATGGACCATAATACTTCCTCTGGTCCTCTTGCCTGCTTGCTGTAGAAGCCCCCTGTGAAAGGAGCTGCTCCTCAGCCTGTTCTGTACCGCAACCACAGGGACCTGCTCTCTGGTTATATACTCCAGAGGCTTCTGTGAGACGAGCAAGAAAATCCAAATCACGATGCCACTGTCAGGTTTGCTTTGAGTAAATAAAATTGCCAAGTCTAGAGGGGGAAAGGTCGTCAAAAGAAGGAACACGTGTTTATCAGCAGTAAACCTGATTTTCACAAAGCAGGTTCACAGGGGCCGGGTGCCTTTCATCAGCAGAGCTTATTTGAGAAGGCTTGTGTGAAAACACTGTGGAACAGGCTGAAAATTGCCTGAAAAACTGCAAGGAAAGGCTTCTGATGTACATCAGGAATGGCTCCTTCAGGAGGGTATTTTGTGAGTCCTGAACATACCCATACTGTATCACCAACACCAGTGAGCTGGTGGGGAGGGTGTACCTCATCCAAGAGATGTACTGGATTTTCACCCCTTAGTGTAGTGTAGCTACTGAAGTGTCCCACTGGGCACCCCACTGGGTTTAGGAACAAACCTCTCTAATATATTCATTAGTGAATGGAAATGGGTTAGTAAGGAGCCGGGGACTGAGTATGAAGTTTGAGAAGCTTTTCAAAACCACCACCATCAAACAGGATCTGAGGTCTGATCTCTGTCACAAAAGTAACATTTATATGGTGCTCCTAAATTTAAATAACCATATAAAAGGTTGATCTTTTCCCAGGTTTTCCTCTTTTTTTTTTTTTTTTTTCCTTTTTAAGTGAAACTGCAATCTTAATTCACTGTGCTTTTATCTTAATCTTTGTGTGTGTATTGATGCATTTTGGAGACAGTGGAAGGCAGTTTGTCATCTTTAAGAACCCAAGAGTAAGCTGCAGTGTCCTCTTTGATACCACACGTTGCTGAAGAAGAACCTCATTCACGTGGCTAATTATAGGGGGTTTTTTTCTTTCTTTCTTTTTCTTCCCTGTCAACTCTGTGCAGAAGGAATTTCTGCTGAATAGTGCCACAGCGGCCACCCTGCGATTCCCCTGCTTAATGAGCTACTTCTCACACAAACAGATTTCAGAATTACTGGGCACAGATGTTTAGGTGTCTGGAGTGGGGTTTTTTTTGTTGGGTTGGGGTTGGTTTTTATTTTGTGTGTGTGTGTGTATGTCTGATCGTGAGGCTTCATTTTCATTTTAGCTTTCAAGCCTGTTGAAACAGCAGCATTCCTGTCATTGCAAACATTATGCAGCCCTGTGAACTGTGACTCATTCTGAAAGATTACACGCATTTCTCTCCCCCAGCGTGCACCTATCTTCCTGCTGTTTGCTGTTTGCAGGCTGCCTTAGACCATCAGCGGGTCAGGGGGACGCGCTGCTGCAGAGCTTGCTTTCTAGCTTGCTTCCAGCCTTCCACTGTGCAGGGTGTAGGAGCCCATGTCTGCTGCAGGTAGCAAGTTTCGGGGTGGGAAATGCTACTTTTGTCTGCTTCTGGGGAAAAATAATAGCTCAGTAGTCTCTTTCAGCATCTCTTTCCAGAGCAAATAAAACCCAACCTAACAACAACCCTCAAAACCAACTTGACAAAGGAAAAAACCCCAAAACCAAAGAGCAAACCCTAAAGGAACAGTAAGCCTCATACAGACCTCCTGGCCCACATTCGCTCCAAACTATGTTTACTTAGGCTGCAAAATCATCACTTCATGATATCAGCGTGAGGAAAACTCCATCTGGTCTGTTGGTCCCCCTTAATCATCTTTCTTTTCTCATTTCACCTTCTCCTTTTCTTCCCTGTGTTCCTCTCTGGTGTCAGAGGATCCCCACCCTCACTGCGCTGGCTTTTCTTCTGGCACCACAGACCAACCCGACGGTGGGGCTGTCCTCTCCAGTGGGACTCACCAACCACCTCACCTCTCATCAGCTGCCATCCACCCTCCCACCCCCCTACAACCCCCCCAGCTTAATAGCTATTTCCAAAGTTTCACGTGAAATTAAGGTCCTGTGGGAATTTGGAATGAGGTTTCTATTTGGTGTTTTATGTCAACGTGAACCTGTGGAAAAAAACCCTAACATCCTGTTCATTACAGAAGCTTAGTTAATTGGGGATGATTGATGCTACCTGCTCAGCCGTAGAAGTGAGTTAAAAAGCCCCAAGATGAAAAGTCAAGAGGAAACAATCTTAATTTAGTACAACCTAACACCATGCTTGTATTTATATCTGCTTGAGGGCAAGATACAACACGTCTCAACTTCTCAGGGTGAAAAAAGCGGGAAGAATTCGGCGAAGGTGGCACAGATGGGAGCACAGAGCACCATTGCTCTGTAAGCACGTGTCTGACAGACCTCTTCTGCCCCATTCTGCCTACGTGGGAAGTGTTGCTGGAAAAGCTGACAGGGTCCCCAAAGTTCAGAGCTGAGAGGCCTTGCAGGGAGTGCAGAAAGCTACTGCCTTTGGGCTAGGAAAATGAGGGGTGGCAGGGCTACCGACAGCCATGCTGATGTTTTTCTGGGAAAGCAAAGAACTGTGGTGTATCTCGTGAGGCAAGCGTGGGAAAGGAGATGACTTTTCTCAAAGACCTCAAGAAGCTTGCATTCCTGTGGAATCTAGATTGAAAACAAGGAAAGAGATTGTTTGCAGCAGTTTCCTTTGGTCACTAGTGTTTGCAATCCTAGTTCTTGTTTCCATGGATGTTCAAACGAAGATATGTAATAGATGTAAAAGTAAAATTATTTTCACTGTTTTCAGATGTTTTGCTAGAGGATTTAGTTATTCAGATCTTGGTTTGCTTCATGCTTTTCTACTAGTCAGGGCTTACTTGGGTGTCCTAAAATAACTGTGTTGATGCTTGTACCCTGGATGAAGAGCCCTTTCTTTCTGAATTACCTACATCTGCTTTCAAAGCTGATCATCATAAATCATAGTTAGATGCTCTTTTGCTGTAATTCAAACCCTACCTTACTCTGAAATTACTTTAATGTATAGACAAGCCCTTAGGAAACTCTTTTTGTTTGAAATGAAATCTCCTTAATTTATTAGCCCTTGCATTGTATGCTTGTACTAGGAAATTAATGCTCTTCTTTTAAGGTGTTTTTTGTTTTGGTTTGCTTTGCAGACTCTAAGATGGCACATTGAACTACAACCATGGGCAAGTCCAACTCCTTCCCTCAGCTACGAGGCCTTGAGGTTCCTGAAGTACATTAGCACTTCTCAGGTAAGTTTTTAATTTCAGTCTCCATTTAGAAAACAGCTTGCCTGGCACAGGCTGTTCCCTCACAGGGAAGGAATCAACTTCACACCAAACTGGTTTTGAAACTCCTTTATTTCTGAAGTCTCTTAACCTAGCAGCAATGGTCAATGTGAATGGAAAGGTCAAGACACAGGGTAGAAAGAATGCATTATTTCCTTGCTTTCTATTTCTAGATGAGCTCGTGTCCTGAAAGCGGTAAGGTTCGGCTGAAATTCCAGGCCTGGTTCCTCTCCTGCTTTCTGTCATTCTCTCTGACACACGAAAGTACAGAGCACTCTGTAGCAAGAGAAGTATTGAATACCACCTAGTCCTATTAATAATAAAGAGATAACCAGGCTCATTTTAGCTAAAAAGAATGCATTTGAGGTTCCCAGTAAAATGAGAACAAGGCATCAGTCCCTAGCTGGGACAACTTGGTACCTGTAGAATCTTGATATTTTTAGGACACAAATAAGGACCTGGAAAATTAGTGGCTTCATGTCTTTTTTCAAAGGTGACACTTCCAAGTCCAGGTTACATTGACAGATACTTCCAGGGTTCAGCATATATTGGAAATTGGGCTGTCATGTCTTCATGGAGGCATCGCTTCTGTGCGACAGCGTTTACACACGCCTTTCCTGTGATTAAAAACTGGAAAAGGTGCTGGATGTCCACAGTTGTGACAGGAAAGCTGCTTTCAGTAACCAGGTTTATCAGCAACTGACCCTTGAATACAGACTTAACTGCACCACCACTTACACTGGAGAACAGCAAAAAGCCTCAGGTGCTAGTGTCACCAAAATGTCATTCACATACGAAGTTCTGTGTTAATGCAACGCTGAGACAAGAGACTCATTTGAAACACGTCTAAAAATACGCTGCTGTGTGGATGGTGTGGTAACTGGGAGGGTAGCAGAGTGTTCAGTTATCTTCCAGCTTGTGGGTACCTCTGGATAAATGCTCAAGAAAATGACATCTCTGCCTCCACTCATGCCAGCACCGAGAGGAGGCAAGATGATGCATGTGGAGACAGCAGGGGATGTGTGTAGAGCTGCTTGTTTTGTTGTACAGAAGTTCAGGCTGAAAACATCCTTCGACTCTGTGACTTAATAAACAGTGGCAGATGTTGCTAAACTCTGCTAGTTGGGTCAAAGCCTACAAGGACATCAATTAGCAGCGAATTTATTGCTTCTGACATACCAATCAAGAAGTTTCGTTCCCAGAGTAACTGACCCTGGTGGGGGGGGACAAGCATAAGTGAAAACAAAGCACGAAAGAAATCCTTGTTCCTGACCTGGCAGATGTTACAGGATTAATAACTGACAGGATAACACCATGACTGGCATAAACACTTCTGGAAATGGAATGCTGCTTCCATAGATGAGCATGGGATCTCATTTTCCTTGTTAGCTGAGCGAGTGTCTACTAATTACTGTGCCTGAGGTCAGCTGCCAGCCATTACTGTGGAACAGCTGGGACTGCTGGATGGGGAAGATGCCATGTCAGCAGGATTGAGGTGTGGCCAGGAGAAGCTTTTTCAGTGTTGATACCTAATGATCAGAAGAACCATCTTGTATCTGCTGTTGTCTGTGTTACAGGAGTGAGCAGAAGCCCAGGAGAGGATGGCAGCTCAGTACATCAGGGTCTGTAAATCACACAGCAGACTGATGATGGTGCTAAAGGCAAAGTTCAGGGTTGGTTTGGGGTTTTTTTAAAAACTATTGGATGACAAGAGCTATTAAGTAGCAAGAGCTATTAAAATTCTTCCAAATTCTGAGCGTTGTAATTGCTCATAATGCCATGAGTCAATTAAGAGGCAGCATTGCAGAATCTTACTTTTCTGTAGAGAGCACGTTATTCTTCTGTGTCTTAAAATTAGTGCTTGTTATTGCAATGCCATTTATTCCTTGATTGTTACGTGACTGAAGGGAAATGGGTAGTGGGGTGCAGTACAAATCATTGCTTAAAACTTACTGAATCCTGAGAGCAGCATGAAGAGATGCTGTATTAGCATTTATGAAGTTTCCATGGGGATTATGAGCTGAGCAGGAGCAGGGAGGGGGTGATGCAGCGTGCAGCTCTTTGGATGTAATACTCCAGATGATGGTCTTTTAGAGCTTAAGTTTCTTAAGGAATGAAGGTTCTATTTATTTCTATTAAGGCACATGGTGGAGAGTGCCTACAAGTGTGAAGGCTGGGTTCCAGTTTTTACTCTCACTCCTGTATATAACTATTCCATTTCTGTGGTTCTGAGTGGGACCAGACCAGTGCTTTTTAGTTTGCATAAAACCCAGAGCTGAGCCTGGCCAGTCTGCTGTAGAGGAGGAAGGAGCAAGATGTTCAGGACTGATGCTTAACTTGGTTTTGTCTCTACTACTGTTCTTCCCACTTCTTATTGTTTGCTTTCTCACAGTGCTGGTGTTAGCTTTCTGGGCCCAGTCCCATCCCTGAAACCAGGGCTGATGCTGGCCCCAGGGAACATTTTGTCATGGTGACTTCCCAGAGCTCTTCTCAGTCCTTGCTTTCTCATCTGCATGTTAGTAGTCTGTTCCCTGCCAGCCCTGAAATTGGTGGCTGGACTGCACATGGTTTGAGAAGCCCTTCAGCAACCAACAGTAAGTTGATGCTGGGGGGCAGCATGACACAACCTCTCTTGGGCTGAAGGAGCCACCATTTTGGTGCTGCTTCCCCATACCTCCTTACCACTGCTACAGTCGGGTGTCGCTCACCGGGCTGTGGCTTCTTTGGCTCAGTCACCGCTGTGTTTCGGCTGTTGCAGGCTGCTGCTCAGCTGCAGGCAGAGCTGAGGGCAGTCAGGCCCTGGCACAGGCTGCCTAGAGAAGCTGTGGGTGCCCCCTCCCTGGCAGTGCTCAAGGCCAGGTTGGATAGGGCTTTGGGCAGCCTGGTCTAGTGGAGGGTGTCCCTGCCCATGGCAGGGAGGTAGAACTTAGATGTGCTTTGAGGTCCCTTCCCACCCAAACCACTCTGTGGTTCTTTGGTTCTAAGACTTCACCTTTCAGTCAAGTGATTTCTGACGTTTCCAGGTTTCTGATGAATCCAGCCCTTTTGAGTCCTTGCTTTCCAGGTCTTAACAAGGCCTTTGACTGAGAGTATTCCTCCCTGCAGGGTCTCTCTTCTCCTTTTGCAGTGTTTTTATCCTGGCTTTAGACTGGATGTGTAAGCCAGCACAGCATAGGCACGCATGCTGTGATTCCACTGTTCAGTTCAGCACTTCTTAAAATCCCTTTGTTGTTGGAGAGAGGATGTGTTGGGGTAATGATTAAATCCATTCTGGAACTGTGATCCAGGACACTCTGGATAAGACATACAGTGTACATTGCAGTGGCACTGCAACTTGTGATGATAATCTTCAATCATGACACGATTTTAACATTAATCAGAATGCTGAAGCCACTCAAAGGTTTGAAAAGAATGAAAACAAACATTTTAATGCCAAAATAGCTTGTTCTCAGGAAAATTGATTTTGGAATATAGTACTAATGCTTAATTATTTGCTTTTCAAACTGTGTTGCTCTCTGGGGGATTATGTAAGCCTCAAATTTCACCAAGCATAACAGATGAACAAGGAAAAAAATTATCAAATCTTCATAGCTGTGGATCAGATTGACAATCAGATTTAAATGAAACCAATTAACATTTTACTTCTTTCCCCTCTTTCCCCAGAAGGCAAATGAAAAGCAAATTAAAAGTCATGGCTTAAAATGAAACATCCTTTGATTTCAACAGATTTCATGTGAACACACGAACCTGAACAGCCTGAGAGGGTACTCTGAGACCACAAAGAGGCCCTGGTCGATCTGTCTTGACGAGAAGTTTAGCCTCATTCACCGAATCAAAAGCAAGCAGTGCCGTCTCTATTCCCTTGGGTAAGTGCTCTCCTAGAAAGACAGCAAACTGTTTCATGCCACCCAGCTTCAAAAAGCCCTATAAATGCAGCACAGGCTGCACCAAGGTTTGTCTTTTAAAATACAGGCTTTGTTTGGATGTGTTTTGTTATGTGTTGATGGGTATCTGTAAACGTCTCCACCAGGGTCTTTGTTTTCCTTTGCTTTCCTAATATCAGTATGAAAACAAATTGCTTAATGGTGAGTCGTGACTGATAGCTCACATAGAGGAAGATGGAAATTAATGAGATAAACTGAGAAGCACACAGCATCTTCCCTGAGCAGAAATTACTTGTGTAATTGCTGGGTACTTCAGCAGCATTACTTATAAAACTTCATTAACTACCCCTGGGACAAAATAGTACATTTCCATGTGAGAGTGTGTTTGCTAAGCACTTTGGGGTGACACGTGTGGAAGTGATAATAAGAAAGGGAGTTGCAGCTTTATTTTAAAGTGTTTGTGGTGTTTATGATGTTTGCAGCACTGGAGATTGAAGCTTTCACTCTTCACAGAGCAAGTGCTTTCACAGGTAGTAAAGCCACAATTGCAGCCTGTCTCCCTGCTAATAAAACACCACTTCCTGGGAGGACGAGGTAGGTCAATCATCAGAGTTCATCACACCAATGGCCTTTTGCATTACCCAGCAGCACACAGGTGTGCTATCAGAACGATGGCTGGGATCTGGAGCTCGTTTCACACCGATTGCCACTTGGCTGCTGCCTAATAAAACTGTCTTTGCTGTCCTGAGAGCCAGCTGTAGGTTAGAGGGATATTGAAAGGCTTCATCACCCTGCAGTTTACTTCTCTGATTTTGCTGCTGTGTGTGTAGAACCTTGTGGATAGCAAGGAACTGTATCTGGGTGGTGTGTCTCCCTCAGTAGCACGTTCCAGTTCCATAAAGTGGATGCAGAGTGCACTGCAGTCAAAGGAAGTATTTTCTGTTTATTTGTGTGGCCTTATATTTGGCTTGAGCTTATGTTGAGCTGTAAAGACCAAACTCCTCAGAGGATGAGGGGCTTTCGCGTCTGGTTGAGCTGCATCGCTCTGTGGCAGAACACCAATAACATGCCCCTTAGAAACAAGTCACATCTGTGGAGAGCAAACACCTCTCAACTATGGCTTCTTTTTCTGAATATAATTTGCAACCCATTTCAAATGATACTTACCTGGGTTTAATGTAAAATACAGGTTGACAATATTTTTTTCTCTGTTTTTCACATTCCTGTGAAAACTAGGAGAGATACTGTAATACGGCATGCTTAGGTCCAGACTACAAGCTCAGCTGTAGTGCTGGCTTGTTGCCTGAAGCTCCTTCTATTAGTCAGCAGGGAAAGGCAGGCACATTTAGATGGAAAACCAGCTAAGCTAAATAACCTTCTGGAGGTAGGTATAGCTTTTCCTTTGATTATAGAGGAAGTCTGTGATAGTATGCCTAATGATTTTAGGCATCTTGGCAAAGAACCCAGCGTTTGGTAGAATTAATCTAGACCTTGCCCTTCAAGTTACACAATCATTAATGTTATACCTGAGCTCCCATATCTTCCCTTTCGATATGGACTGCGTGTGGGTTGAGAATGGTATTTTTGTTGAATTAGCCAGTAAACACAATGTAGAGTTGATTTAATCTGGGCTAGGAAACACAGATTTGGCACAAAGATAACTTGCTGATGGGTTTTGAACAAACCTGAGGTAGTGCATGTGTACAACTGCTTTGTGTGTGGTGCTGTTTTGGGTATAGTACAGACTTTCTGGACTGATGTAACAGTAGGTCTTAGCAGAGATTGAAACTGATGTTGGCTCTCCCATCAGTCATACAAAACACACGTGCACTAAATACATGCACCTCATGAAACAGCTAAAAAATAAGAGAAATATTTGAGGTGAAGGTGGGAGCAGTCTCCAGTGCTCTAAATTCCTTTTGTGGCCTCTGGAGCTTGGTGGTGCATATTCCTTCTGTCAGACTCGCTTCCTTTGGCTCATGACAGGCAGAAAACTAATTTCATTCCGAGCAAGACAAAATTCCCCTTTAAGCATTTTTGTTACCTCATACAGCTCATAAGGAGCAAAGGGGGAGCTGCTGTTTCCAGTGAAGAGCATTGTCTGTGGAGAGGATGGATGGAGGGCAAATGTGAAAGTTCAGCGTGCGGTTCACTGGGGATCCTGAAATAAAAATCCATCTATCATCAAAAATGGAAAAAAACATGCTGCTCAGCTCAAGTGCTGTAGAAGAGGTTACTTGTAAATGGGAGCAAGCAGTGTCTGAAATGTCTGCAGATCTTTTTAGATTAGTATTAGTTGCTTCCACTACAGGGAAGCAGCAATGTTTTTGCCAGGGGGACAGGATTTCCCAGTATGATATGTAATTGCAGTATGCATTAGTGAGCTCTAGTTATTAGTGCTAAATCTGCTTAGATTAAGCTAAGTCTGTTACAAACACCGCAGGCAGGCACTCAAGCTGGGATAATATAAAGGAACAGGATCTCAGAAACTTACCAGTTGAGGTTTGAAGAGTGTTGCCTCAACACTGAATAGAAGCCCTTTCAGGTAGAAGTGTAGAATCCAGGTAGGGGATGCTTCTTCTCCAGCTGCAGAGCTCAGTTACCTTCCTTTGCGAAAGAAGGGGCAGGGGAACACATGCAGGGGGAGCTGGACATGGGTGTTTTTACAGCTCTGTCCTGTGGTCCCCATGGGTGCTGGAGTACCTGCAGCCACTGGGCTGGAGCAGCTATGAGCGTTTGCTAGAGCTGTGCTGGAGGACACAAAGCAACTACTGTGCTCCAGGAGCGATGCGCTGTTCGGTGCAAGCTGCAGCCCAGTGTTTATTCCAAATGGGAGGCTCTGTGTACCAGTGACCCTCTGCAAACCCTGGGAGCAGAGGACAGCCAAGGGACATTGCTCCCTGCTGTGCTGCACTCTGTCCTGGCTCAGTGTCCCTGCCCTGCTGCTGGCAGGGAGGAGTGCCAGCAAGCTCTTCCTTTCAGCTGGGAGACCCCTCCACAGGGTGCTGTTGCTGCTGCTTCCAAAGCCCACCTCAGCCCCCAGTGCAGGCATCTCTGTAACTGAGCTCTCCTTACAGTAAAAGTAAGTCTTTAGCATTTTTTTATTTTGCTGTTGCTGGAGGCAGCAACTGCTCTCTCCTGATGGTGGGGAAGTCTTCTGTGACCTCCACACCTTTCTTTTAAAATCATGGCCCCTTCCTAACAAAATCTTTCTTAGGGGACCTCATTTGTTTACCTTTCTCATGCTGCATTAGCCCTTAGCATGATCACGTCAGCTGTATTTTCTCCCCTAGATGCTTGTTGTTGATTAGATCTTTCTTCAGATATAAACTAGAGCTGTTATCCAGAGTGCCAGAAGATTTATCAGCCCCTTCTACACCTTCATCTATCTATATATTTTTTTTCCCCTGTTTTGCCACCACTGTGAACCTTGCTTTGAAGTCCAAGCGAGTAGCAACTGGTTTGGAGGTGGCCTGAGGTCTGTCTATCTCTAAAGCATCTGGGCCTCTGGATTGTGCCAGTTTGCCAGTTGGTACTATTGGGAGTGTGTCACAGATGCATGTGTCCTTTGGTTGCTGGTAGGCTTGTCGCTCTGATGCTGTAATTGTCCCTAACAACTTGTATTTTGTTTGGTTTTAGCCAGCTTCTCATTCCTAAGGGATTACACTGGTCTTTGTTCATTAGTGTCCCTTCTAGAAAGCTGTATGCAAAAAAATGTGTCAATTCACTTGATTAACTTCTGAACTTTCTTGCTAATGTGTGTTTAATGTATCAAAAGAAAACTCCTCTCTTCTCCTCCTACACGTCTGTCCAGGCTCGAATCCTGTGAAATACAGTCAATCTGAAAAAGACACTGGGCTGTTCTTGTAAACCCTGTGCCCTCCTGTTTTCCCAGGATGCCTGAAGGGGAAGGTGCTTGAGGGGAAGACCTTCAAACAGGGCATCATTGCACTCTGCTTAACCAGAATTACAAGTGTAATATCCTATTGGTAATGTCTAAATATACGCTCTTCCAAATGTTGTTTCAGGAGCTGGATTCATTTTAGTTTACCAGTACATCACCTAAAGCATTTGGTACTGGTTTAATGTCTTGTAGTGTAGCGTGATGTAGAAATTGCCACCTTTTATGTCCTGATGCAAAGCCAGACTTACTTCAGGTTCCCACCATTTTAAAAATATGTGTCTAAGGATAACGGTGGTGTAGTGTCACAGGTGCTCTGACAGCACAACTAAGGGCACTACCCTGTCACCTTTGTCTGTGACAGATAAAAGGTGTTCTCAATTAGTATGACTGGCTGAAGCACTGATTTAAAAACCTGTTGTGATGGGGTTATTTTAAAATTTGCTGGTTTATCTGTGTCTTCCTGTGCACAGGAAGAAGAGAGAGGCATATAGTTCTGGTGTCGTGTCCCTGTTGATGGCCGTTGTGGCTCATCTTTGTCACACCAGATACCTAATCCAGGCACAGTGGGAAAGATGCCTAGTTTTTACAAAACAGTATTGTGTAACAGAATTCTGTGACTGTGTATACATCTTAAATCTGTTTGCTCTTCTGCTTATGCCTTGGCTTTTGGAAGTTTGTGTTCAGTGGGGATTAAGGAATGCATTGTAACCTTGTCAAGAGAAAGCTAATTGCAAATAGAGGAATACGTCTAACTATAAAATATAAATGGAGGAATAATTACAGCACAGAAGTTCTAATGTTTAATTTGCTTTCTTATCAATGATGTCAGGTTCTGAATTAAGAAAAAGATCTTTGGGAAGGTTAAAAGCAGTTTAGTTCTTGCCCTGAAAGGAGCCCTTCATTCTAAGTGCATGCAGTGTATTGCATTGAGCTTGAATTTTCTTGGGGGGATTAATTCATCCAATACTCCAGTGGTTTCATTCTATAAACAAAAACTTTCAATGAAAGTTTCTTAATGTTGGTTATGAATGAGACATTGAGAAAAACCCCACATATTTCTTTATTTCCCTTCATCTAACTACTTATTCCTAATCTTCAGCAGGTGTTATTGTGGGCCCTTAGCTTTATTTCTGGTTATCTCACCAGAATTAGGGTTAGACTGTGCTCTGTGCTGTGGATATATCCCAAGCTGGAGCATGACGCCTCCTCCACTGTGCTGCAGAAACAAACGGGTTGGATTTTGCCTTCTTTTAAAACGAACTCTCTGAATATCCTACTCAGTGATGGTTCTGTGCAGCACCTATAGTTGCATCTCTTTGTTTCCCAGGCTGGGCAATGATGACAACCAGTTTGAGATCAGCATGGCCAACAGCGGGTGTGAGGTGCATCGCTTTGACCCCAGCATCAAGTCGGCACACATTCAGGAGGGCCGGCACCTCTGGTATCACCGCCTGTCCATTGACTGGAGGGATCCCAATCCAGCCATTGCTGCCCATAAACTTCACAGCAACACAAAGAAGCTGGGCACAATACTGAATGAATTCGGACATCAGAAGGTAAGGACTCCAGGGGCAGGTTTCCAGCTTCGGGATTGTGTGTTGGGAAAGCTGCAGAACCTCCTCTTTGCTGTCTCAGGAGCTTGGGCACTTCCCTAGATTGTCTACTGACAATTAGTCTTTATTCAGAACTACTGGCAATGCAGTTCTTGTAGGGGTGCCTTGTCTGTCTTGCTTTTTCTGTGTGCTTAGAACAGCCACTTTGGTCTTTAAATCACTAGCTGTACACTACTTTCTTCCTATCCCCTTCCTCTTCCCTTCAACCAGCTGGTGACATTGGCTGCTAGTATTTTTAGTCCTGTGGGAGTTCTGGTCCTTGGTTGAGTCTAAGCACTAAAGTACTCTTACACCAAGTTTATAATAAAGAGGAGAAAAAAAAATATTTGCAGCAATAATTAGAAAAGAAGAGGTAATGGACTGGTTGTTTACATTTTGAAGGTCACTGGTCCTAATTACAGTCATCAACAACAAAAAACATCCTGTTCTGAAATTGGCAGCAGTCTGTGGGGTTTTTTTTAACTTTTTCCAGTTTGTTTTTAAGGAACTGTAAAGACAACAGTAATCTCCCAAGCCTCGAATAACTGTTGCCAGAATACATTTGAGGAAGTTCCTTAGGTTGCTTTTAAGAGAGTTTTTCCTTCAGAGGCTATGCAAGCATGAATTCACATGCTAATATACTTCGTTGCCTGCAGCTAGTTCTGCTTGTCTTTGTTTTTTAACAAAGAAATAGGCAGCCTGAGCCAAGGAGTCGCTTTTCTTTAAGATGTACAAAGCAAGCAGTGCAATGTTTGTTTGGCTTGTTAGTATAAAATGCAAGATGTCCTTTTCAGTTAATTTCTTGCTTTTCTTTAGTATTTTCTTTTGGTTCAGCTCTACTGATTGGACCATTCTGAAGATAAGAGCAGAAAAAAAAGAAGCTTTTTCCTACTTCTTAGTCATACTGTAACCATACTGGGCTTGTGCATTACTGAAACATCTGGAGAGAGAGAGATGGCATCCTTTGACGTGTGCCACACATTGATTGTTTTGATTTTAGAAGAATTAGTCACAGAGCAAATGATGATTAATGACCTGATCCAGAAAAAGCATATGAGTCCCGTGATACACCAGACCTGCTGAGAACAGTCAGTTCTTAGGGTAGCATGATAGTGTGGAGTGATTGTGGGACCCTCTGGGAGTAAGAAGGGTGAGGCTATAAGTTCTGAGTATACAACTAACCGGGCAAAAGTTACCTTACATGAAAGCAGCTGGCTGGAGGGCAGCCAAGGAACATAATGCACATGTAACACACAGTCTAGTGGTATACACACAGCATAGGATTTGGTTTAAGTGTGTTGGTACATTGTGGGTGGTGTGTACAGCCTCTCACTCCTTTACCATTCAGGTAGATCCCTTTCACAAAATGCTGGCGTTAGTGAAGTCAGGAGCTGACCTCCTCCTGGTGAGGATAAAGCTGTTACTCAGCCTGCAGTCTTCTGTGACTTCCTACTTGTGAAGTTCCTGCACAGGGTGACCCTCTGCTCTGTTTAGTTTTGCTTTAATTTGGAATGGAGCCTGGGAAGTCGTGTGTTGCGTAAGGACACCGATAAGCTCCAGTTTATGGAAGGCACATGAAGGTAAATACTGTGACTCTCAGGTTTTCATTCTTCCGGTGAATGCGAGGGGACCGTTCCCTTGGCTGAATAAAGAAGTTAATTCAAAACAGTTCAGTGGAATATTTTCCAAAGCACTTTTTTTTTTTTTCAATTAGAAAGTTAAAACATGTTTCCTCATCCCATTCTTTTTAATTTTAAGAATCCTTACGCCTACCCTCAGAGTCCTTCTGTTCCCACTTCAAGGCAGGAATTCCAGGCAGCTGCATTTGAAGTTAATGCCTCGTTTTCTCCTTGCTTTTGGTCTTTATGATTTGGGACTTGATCCAAGACCCTCCAAGTGATTGAGACTATTTCCACTGACTTCAGGGACTTTGGATCAAGCTGTTGAAGAAAGGACAGACAGGGCCTTCTGGAGTCCTTGGCTGTTGTAGCCTTGAAAAGAAAACATGTAATTTAGGGGTTTTATATGGAAGAGAATCGGAGAACTTGGAAGGGCTCATTTACACACTGACTGTGTGAGAGCACCCTTACTATTCTGCAGTCAGTTCTGGGACCTCACCCCCAGAAAGGGAAAGCCAGCCTGATATCATGGCAAGAAATGCAAACAGGCTTCCAGCACTGGGACAGATTTGAAGAAAGATTAAAAGAACTTGATCTTTCTAATTGGCTATGTAGCCTAACAGTCTTCAGTTCTCTGGGGAGCGTAAACAGCCTGGAGGTAGAGGCTTCTGCACTAGAATTCTGTATTAGAATGTGACTGACAAAGGAAACATGAAGTCTGAGTATTCTGGGGAACTAGAGTATGAAATCTTTTAAGCAGTGAAATAATCTCCAAAGGATGTCATGAGAGTCCCATTTCCCGGTACACAAATCTAAACTGAGGTGTTACTGGTGTATCTTTGGAGAAGTGCAGTATTTTATTGGCCACAGGAAATGATAAAGATGTAAGAATTGATCTTGCTCAGGTTTTTTGCTGAACATGCACACTCTGTAGGGGATCACTGGTGAATGCTGGAAAAAATGGAGAAAGCCACTGAATGCACAAGGTTTTCTTTCTTACTGCAGTGGAGTTAAACTTTGTGAAAGCTTTCTCTTTCATACTCTCAAACTACCTACTGGGGTGAGGATGCTACAGTGCTGGTGCCCCTGGTGGATTTGTGATAGCTGAATGGGGAGATTCCTTCATACAGAGTCACTGGATAATTCCAGTCGGTTTGTAGTTCAATACCCTGCTCAAAGCAAGGCCCACGGTGAAGTCAGACCAGGTTGTTCAAGGTTTTATTCATCCTAGTTTGAAAATCAATGAGTTTTCTCCAAAATAGAGATTGCACTTCTTTGGGCCAGTTGTTGCCCTGCTTGACTGTCCTAATTGTGAAAAAAGTTTATATCCTGTCTGAAAGCCTGCAACTTCAGTGTATGCCTGTTAACCACCTAACTGCTTTCTTAATTGTGTGGTTGTCTGTCCATCCTAACTTCAGTAGAAGACTGCTGTGGGAGACAGTGTCAAATATACATGCCAGTGATCATCTAGACTGGTCATAGCTGGTACTGTGGTCTTGCAAGGGGATCACGAGTCTGAATTTCAGTTACAAGGGGGGCAATTCAGTGGTCTAAATAAACTATTGACCTAGTCCCAGCACAGATTAGCACTGTGTATGGTATCAGTGCCTTCCTCAGAAAGCTGGGATGTTCCATGTAGCCCAGATTTTAGTACGCAGTAAAACTGTATGGGGAAGACCGTATTGCAATACAAACTTCCTCCCCCCACTCCAACATAATTCCCTCTACAAGAAGTCCTAACCCTTCACCAGAAATTCAAACCAACCTACTACATGTATTCTGTATTCCAAAGATTGTGCTGTAAAGCAAAATTAAAAGACTTTGAAAGGCCCAGAGCAGCAGAAGCAAGCAAGAGTTCATTCTGTTCTGAATGGGCGTATGTGAGTAAATCATGTGTGTTCACACATGCAAACTCTTACTTAAATAGTAGTTTCCCCCTCCTTGAGCTCTGTAGGACAAATCTCATGGGATGCCATCAGTAAGTGCTGTGAATTTTCATTCCTTGCAGTACAGCTCAGCAGTGGATGAGATGGTTTCTTGGAAAACAAATTAAGCTGGAAAAGCGAATCTGAGAATGCGAAGTAAAACTTCTGTTTCACTAGGATGTATGTACTCATAGGTGTAGCTTCCAGGGAAGAGCAGAGTTGTGTTGAACACCTGTCATTCAGGTAATTGTGAAAAAATTGTGTAAGAGAACAAACTTGGTCATTGTTTATTATGGGGGGAAAAAGCCTCAAAGCAATCTTTTAAGTCCCAGTTTTGATTTGAAGGCTTTAATTTACAATGTCTCCTCATGAAGATTTTTTTCTGTGACAACCTGGCTAATAGGTGTCTGCTTCGTTCCACTAAACAGGCTCAGGTTTAGGGTTTCAAAAGGACAAACCTCCCTTTCACCTGTTATTTGATGCTCAACACAACTTCAAAACTCTACACCCTCAAGCCATTTTGATTAATAACCTCATCTCCTCCTAGGCAAGTAATTTATCACTTGCTCCTCTCGTAAAGCAGATACTATGGAGTCTCTTTCATCCTGCACTTTTAGTTTTGTGAAGACTGGTGTGAAAGAGCAAAGAGTGAAGAAAATGGGTTGACCATTTTGTTTTACAATCAGTTCTGTTGACAGTACACAATTAACTATAAAAGCCTGGGGAGAAATCGTGTAGCAACTTAGTTGTGCCTGGAGATTTGATTAACAAAACAAAAAAATTAGATCTCCAGGTTAGGAAATTCCCACTTTCTGGGTTTGCAGCAATTGCTCTTTACTACCTGCACCTCAGGACTGCAGGGACCAGAAGAGTCTTTTGAATTCTCAGCCCTGCTTCTGTCCTAGACGAAATCATTTTGATTATCCCTTGCAAGGGAGGACATAGGTATTGACTGCACAGGGAGCCTGGGGGGTGCCACTGGGGTTTAATAAACTGCCTAACTGCCAGCTCACTGGAGGTCCTCAGTACCTCAGACCAGTCTTTGTCCTGATGTGGAAGCCTGAGCTCAGGATGAGAAGCCAGGAGCTTAGAAGACCAAGAGGTGTGGCAGGGGGGTGAGTCCTTGTCACTGTTGCTGCTGCAGCCGGGGCACAGCCCCCTTCACCCAGCTGGGGCGGGAGGGACAAGTTCAAATCTGTGCTCCGCTCCTCTTGACGTAGGGTCAGAAAGACCAAAGGAGACTTGAGCTCTTTGAATCGCTGCATCATACAACTCCTTAAGTTTGGAGTTCTGTTTTGAAAGGACTTCCTTTTTATTTTGCTTTATTATGCTTATTTAGGGCTTTTCCAGAATCTCAATTCTAGAAGGAAAAAAACCCACTCTTCATCTGATTTCTAGCATCATTATTTGCACATCGAGATTTTCCTGGTCTTTAGGTGTAAGTGGCCCCTTTTCTGCAGCTGTTATTTATCATCCAGATACAGTTGTACCATCCAGACATGGTTATGAAGAGCAGCCTTTGCTTTTGTAGGGTTATCATCCCGGGCTCTCTAAGTCTCCTCTGACCTGAGAGATCCTGCATTTCTTGTAACACACTCACTAGCGTTCTGCTGCCCCTCCTGCCACTGGAGCATCAGCAGTCAGTAGTCTTCAGAAGTCCCAAGGGGGTTTCTGCTAAAGCTCAGGCTGTGACTGCCTTATTCCCCTTCCTTCCCTGGAAATGTTGGCATTCTTACTGCTTGCTGTCTCGCTTGCTTTTATGTGGACACATCAGACTGTCTCTTTGTTGTATCAGTTTCCGTACAGCACAGTAGAAACAGTGCTGTCCCAGAGCACTGATTCTTTTCAAGTGTAAATGACTTGACTGGTGCTGGCCTATTTATAGGAATAACTCTGCTCAGTGAAGGCCCGTTTTAGCACTGGATCCTCTTGCCAGGTGTAATACCGTGGATGTAAGAGCTTATAGTCAAAATAAATTACCTGCCAGGGGGTGGAGGAGCATGGAACTTGCCTCCATTAACTTAAATTTCTGCATTTGAGATAGCTGTTGAGGTCCTCATAAACTCAAGGGAAGCTGTTAAGGCACAGTTCATCTCATTCGGGGCAGATGTTTAAAACATGCTGAATGATGTGACCTGCACATCTCAAATTGCCCTTCATAAGTTCCTCTTCTTCTCTGTGGTCTATAAAGGGAGCTTGGACAGCTGGTTTAGGTTGAGCTGTCTAAGGCTGGGTGAGGTGCATACCGTCTTGAGGGACACAGCTCTGTGCTCAGCATCTGTCTGTCCGAGATGTTGCCTGCACTCAGCATCTGTCTGGCAAGTCATGAGATCAGGACTTCGAAGTTCTGCAAACCCATCTCACAAATTTCTACACTGGCTGTGCTGAAAGGGAGGGTGCTGGAGATAATGACATTGGGCAAGCTAGCCAGAAAATGTAAGGTAATTATTTATTGATTTTTTTTTTAAAGTCATCCCATTAGGGCAGAAGCTCAGAGTGCTGGAGAACATGTTATTCTACAATAAGCATCTGCCTCTAGCTCTGTAATGTGATTGATGAGCTCCTGCGAGACATGCTGCCCGTAACGCAGGCATCCAGTCCCTTTGAGGCGGTGTTCCTCCATGCTGGGCCGGGTTCATGGCTCTCTGGGGTGCGACTGATGCCTGTGGAGTCGCAGCAGAGTGGCAGTGTGAGCCCTCCCCGCTGCTGGGTGTGAGCCCTCCCCGCTGCTGGGTGTTCGGGGCTGCGTCACTGAGTCGGTGAATTTTACTCCATTTGCAGAAAAGGGGCAGTCAAACTGGGTGCAGGTGTTTCCAGCTGCCTACTGTAACCCTGTCATGGTTGCCCCTGAGTCACCTACAAGCCTCTGACACACAATGTTCCTTTCCTGGGTGTTGGGGTTTGTTTTTTGTTTCAACTCCAGTGCTAATGAAATCAAGGTGGTAATTGCTCCGTGTTTGCTTAGTCAGCTGAGGCTGCTGCTCTGTGAAGTATTTTAATTGTAACAGGGTTGAAGAGTTTGGCTGCCAGGAGAAAGGGGCTTGACAACCACATGGTTCTGGAAGCACAGATCTTTGAGGGAGCTGGGCTTGTTCAGCCTGGAGAAGAGAAGGCTGCGGGGGGGACCCCATTGCAGCCTGCCAGTACCTGAAGGGAGCTTATAAGCAGGAGGGGATTCAACTTTTTAAAAAAGGAGATAATGGCAGGACAAGGGGGAATGGATTAAAACTAAAGGAAGTCAGCTTTAGATTAGATAGTAGGGGGAAGGTTTTTACAGAAAGAGTGGTGAGGTGCTGGAACAGGATGCCCAGAGAAGTAGTGGATGCCCCGTCCCTGGAAGTGTTCAAGGCCAGGTTGGATGGGGCCCTGGGCAACCTTGTGTAGATCCAGGCCTGGAGGTTGGTGGCCCTGCCTGTGGCAGGGGGGTTGGAGCTCTATGATCCTTGGGGTCCCTTCCAACCCAGACCATTCTATGATTCTATGATCTTTGGACAGTGATTTACTGCCCACTGCCTCTGCTGCTTTCTGTGTTGAATGCAAGGGATGCCTCGTACCTTACCCAGATTCCTCTTGAGCCCTTCCAGTCTCCTTTGGCCTCATCTAAATTGTCCCAACCAGGAGCAGTTCTCAAGAGTTAAGAATAGTGGTGCTTCTAGGGAGGGACCTGAGGGTGCTGTTTAGCATGTAATTGTCAGGCACAGAGAAAGGATCTTTTTCATGATACCGTGGGCTGGATGTGGTGTGAGCTGTATCCTTTCCTTCCCGTAGGAAAAGGGCTAGTGCAGTGCCTGAACTGTAATGAAAGTATTTCACTATTGAAACAGAACTGATGCAGGGCATCCTAACAAAAAAAAAACAAAAAAAA
>VZTU01026649.1:28291-54603 GCA_013400835.1 Zapornia atra
GGGGGTGGGGGGAGTGGTGGTGTAACTGGGAGTGGGGAGGGAGGGAGGTAATGTGAAGGAGAGTTGCTGCTGTCGGGAGCTGTCTCTCACTGACCAGTACCGATGTCGGTATCCGTGTTGCTCAGCCAGTGCCCGCAGCAGTCCCAGCGTCCCTGCTGAATGGATGGCTGAGAGAGAGCCGGGACAGTTCCTCCTCCCACCCACGGAGATGCAGTTGCAGCAAGCTGCTGGGAGTGTAATTTGCTCTTAGGCTACGACGTGGCATCCTGTCTGCCATCAATTACAGCCTCGGCTGGGAATAAAAGGGAATGAAAGGGATGCGATGGCCAAGGCAATTGCCTGCTGTCGAGCGGGGAGGGGGCTGTGGATGCATTCTGAGAGGGAAGGAAGTGAGGAAAGTGTCATGCTGAAAGGTTGCAGGTGGGAAAAGAGGGAAGCTACATTTAAAGAGGCACACTGGAGAACCTGTTTGTTACCTGCAGGTTCGTGTGTGCTATCAAAATATGAATTAAAGAGCCTTTTCTAGGTTTTTTTCTGCTGAAAATAGAGAATTGTACTGAGGTGGGGAGGGTACAAACCGGTGCATTAAGCAAGCAGAGCCTTGCTGTATGGCTGGTGTAAGGGTGGTAACCCGGTGTGGGGGAGCTGGAGCAGAGGGTTATATCTCACAGCCCCAAATCCTGAGTACAGCACTGTGGTTTAGGAGGATGGGGCAGCTCTAAGCCCCGCTCCTCTGCTTGAAATCCACAGCCAGCTCTCCTCTCTCTGCTCCCAGCTTGTGCTACAGAGCCGCTCCCACAGGAAGGGAGGGATCCTCCTTACCTGACCTGCACCATGTTCGCTGCTTTTGCCTTTCCTGGATGCTGCTTCCACAGGCTGAGGTGGTGCTGGAGGTTCCTCCAGCTACTGGCTCCCAATAGACTCTTCTCCACGGGGGAGCTTTAGATGGTGCCCCCGGGGCCTCGCCGAGCCTGAAATCCCCGATAAACCCGGTGTTTCAGAAACGATCAAGGCAAACAGAGCTCTGAGCTCTACCTTAGGAAATGATGCAGGGTTGTGACAAGTCATTACCCTAAAGAGCAGAATTGAGCCTTCATATAGAACCTTCCCTAAGTAAAACATGTGCTTTGTTCAGCTGTTTTATACACTTGGTCATGCATGAGGAAAGGCTTTTCTGGGGGCTGTTTCTTTCTTTTTTTCGCCAAGAGTGATGGGCTCAATGCTGCAGTGCTGTTTCAAAGGGGCTAAACTGAGAAAACATCTAAAAATCCACATTTTTTTTTTACTTTTTTGTGATAACCTAGTTAGTTTGTGGAAGGCAAGAGGATTTGGGGAAGAGAAGAGGAACCAGCCTTAGTCTGTGAGTGCTTGAAGCTCTCAGGCGATTGACCGCCATCCTTTACCTGCAGGCACTTAGATCTTTGCCCTCCAGGATTTACCCCCAGCGCCTCTCCAGCATTGCTCCCAGGTGAATTAGAGGTGCCTGAATGGTGAAAGTGCTTTTCTTATCAGTAGCGCTGCCTATCGCTGACTGTAAATATCTCCTGAGCGGTCTGAGCATCTCAAAACTGGTGTTTGGTGTTAGCAGGAGGCTTGTTCTTTGCCCAGGTGCTCTGACACAGAGCTGTTCTGCTGTTTCTCCTATTCATGGGATGTAACAGAGACCCTGGGCTGAGATGGACCCCTTGCCAGGAAGGCAGTCTCAGAAGTTGGTGGGCAGAGACAGATACTTTCCTCCCTTGGTATCTCTGAGGCAACAGGGAGCCTCTGGTTTGTGTGTGCAGCACATCCCCACCAGCCTTGCGTTTCTTCCCCGCTCGTTTCCGTCTGCGTGGTAACTCCTTTACCCTGCTACCCAAACACTGGGGAGCAGCCACTTTCTTCATCAGTTTTGCACTGCTGAGCAGCCAGAGCAGCAGCTACTGGCACAAGAGAAAAACAAACCAACCAACCTGGATGATGTCTGGAAACATTACCATGGGGGAAATGATGTCCTACTGGTGCTTTAAAGCAGGACCATGGGAAAGCAAAAGCCAACACTAAGAAACATTTCTTCCCCTCCAAAAAAGACATAAAAGAAAAGAAAGGTTTGGAGTAAAACATCTCCTTTTCAAGTTACAGAAGAAGCCTCCCAATTCTAAAAACCTGTGGTTTTAGAAGCGTGGTGTCATGGTCCTGTGGCAGTTGCCACACTCCCACGTGGAGTCAACTGCCTACAAAACTGCATTGCAGGTAGAGCTGCACCTTTGAAAAATAAGGAACCCATTTAAATGGATAAAGGCAAACAAGCCAGCTCAGCCATGCAGTGTTCTCAGCTGAAATGCTACGAGCAGCATCATTTGCATTCGGCCTCCCCTTGAACCCAGAGGAGCTGGATGTTAAACTGCTTCCCTCACCCACGGATGGACAGACTGACAGGCTCTTTGTTGCGGAGTCACGTGAGGAAATACCAGAGCAAAGGTTGTCTGTGCAGCCCTCCTCTCTGCTCCCTGGGTGGAGATGCCACAATATGGGCTTTAATTCCATAATCCCTGGGTCATTTTCCACCGGCCCCCTGCCTCCTCGGTGCGGAGGAGATACAATGCCACCTTAATGAGTGCAGGAGCAGCAGGTTGGCCTGTCATTATTCGCTCCACCACGTGGGCCTCGTCCAAGCCCCACCCTCCACGTCCTGCTCTGAAAACGCAGCGTTTTGGTTTCATCTGGTTTACAGTTTGTCCCCCAAAAGTCTGTTCAGCCCTGGGAAACACAGGCCCTTGATCCCTGTGGTTCCTGACCAGCACTGTGGCCATCGCTTTCTAGCAGGTGTGAGCTCCTGCCGAAACGCTCGGGTCTCACTAAAGCGTACCGCTCCCTCTGCCCCCTGGCTGATGTCCAGGCAAGTCAACCTGCAGTTGGGTTGGGCTGTGAGAAGTCGGATCACTGAGTGTCTTACTGCAGAATTAGTTAGTGGTCTAAAACTGAAACAGGGAGCTTTTCTATTAGATGTACTTTTCCCTTGTGGTTTAAGAGCTAAAACAACCACCCAGCTGTTTGCTCACTCCCTGCAAGCGGGATGGGGGAGAGAATAAAATAAAGCAATTCATAGGATGAGGTAAAACCAGTTTAATAGGACAGAAAAGTAATAATAATAATAACAACAACAACAACAGAATCTAAGAAACAAGCAATGCACAGCGCAGTTGCTCACCAACGGCTGACTGATGCCCGGCTGCTTCCCAAGCCACAGCCCTCCCCTCACTCTCCCCAGCTGTATACTGAGCACTACGTCATACTGTAGGGAATATCCCTCTGGCCAGTCTGGGCCAGCTGTCCTGGCAGAGCTCTCCCGGCTTCTCCTGTGTCCCCTGCAGAAGGCTCACGCCTCCGCACTGGCAGGGCCCAGGAAGCTGAAGAATGCTTGACTCGCTCGTAAGCACTGCTTAGCAACAACCAAACACCAGCGTGCCATCCACACGATTCTCATCCTAAATTCCAAACACAGCACTGTACCCACTGCTAGGAGGAAAGTGGACCATCCCAGCTGAAACCAGGGCACCCTTGAAACAGCTTCACAGCTCCTTTCCTGCTACCCCTTTTTCTTCGCAGGTGCTGCCCTTAAAACCCTGCAGAGTCTTTGCATAATTCTCCTTTGATTTGGTCCTCCTTGCTTGGTGTTTGTAGGGGTGCCCACAAGAGCTTCAGACAGAAGCGTGGCCATGGGTAGGTGATGACCTGAGCTGCTCATAGCATTCATTTTGCTTTCTCCTGTTCTTGCACTCCTCTGGCACGTGTAACATCTGACACATGAGGCCCATGCTCTACCGTGGTGCAAGCCGTCACTGTTAGCGTGGTCTGTTCTGTCACAGGAAGGATTCTGTGATGGAGAAGTCAGGAACAGGAATGCCTTAGTGTCTCTACTGTTGAGTTCAGTGCGTTTCTTTATCCATAGCTTTGATGCCACCACGAGATTTGTGAAGGAACAGTAACATGCGTTGGTTGTGGGGTGAGCTGCATTAGACACCGCGGGGCACCAAGCTTTTAAGAGCAGGACTTGGAGGCAGGAGGGGAAGGGCTGTGAACAGGCAAGCGTGAAACTTCACCTACTGTCCGTGTTAGCCCTGGGATGCTCTGAGAATTTTTAATACCTGTTTTTTTGTTAATACAAAAGGAATTGTACATAAGAACGATGATGACAATGATGGATACTGTAAAACGGACAAGCCTGCACTCAGATGTTACTGACAATTGCATTTTTACATAATAATGGTGTTCTTGTTGCAGATTGATGTCCTCAAGGCAGATGTGGAGAGTGCTGAGTGGAAAATTTTGGAAAACCTGATCCTGGAAGATGTTGTGGAGCAGATAGGACAGCTGGTCTTTGAGGTGCACATCCACTGGCCTGGGTTTGAGGTCAGTGGCAATGACAGCACCGTGGTGCGGTACTGGTACAGTCTGCTCCGAGAACTGGAGCTGAAGGACTTCAGGCTTTTCCACACCTACAAGGACTTATCAAAACCACAGCTGTTTCTGAAGAAGGAAGCCTTCAACGCCAGTAGCTGCTACACACTGAGCTGGGTAAATACCAGATGGAAATAGCGGAAAGGAATTCGCGATGGGTGACGGCGCGCCATCTGGCCCCGCAGCGGTACTGCAGAGCACTTGGGCCTCACTGCCTGGAGCTGCTAAAGACGCACGTGCGGCGGCTAGCGAAACGGGCTGGGGTCTGTTTTTATATGTTGTCAGAAGAACCAGCACTAGGAGGAGATACACGGTTCAGATGTGTATAGCAGCGCATTTCCCAGCGGGTACACCCTCACAGAAGACAGTGAAGGTTTCCCTGGGGGGGCTAACAGCGCTGCTTTGCCCTGCGCCTGAGCGTGCTGGCATGGAGAGCATCCCTCTGGGGCTGCTGCAGGAAGCTCTGCTCACTGAGCCTTGCCAGCTCTCAGGCAGGAGAGCGCTTGCGAGCAGGTTCTTTTCTCAGGAAGGGCCAAGTAGAACTTCTCAGTAAAGCGACTGTCTTTGTTTTGCACCTTCTTTACTTTGGCCTTGTGTCCTGTGGAACAAATTCTAGGCAAGGACAGTACGTTCTTCCACCCACTGGCACATTTCAGCTCAGTTTGGTAGAGCTGAAACCACCAGATGAAAAAACCTTCCTCTTTCAGTGAGCAGCTTCTGAGTGCTCTGACTGCAGCTCTCTAAAGTGTCCTGGCAGCAAGGTGCTGAGTTCAGTGCTTCGCAGACATGAGACAGTGGGACAGAGAGACTTAGCTGAGGGAAAAGCTGCCACCAGTCCTCCCCCTCCTCACTCTCCAGAAGCTTCAGCCACAGAAGACAGGGCTTCCCTAGCTCATCTGCTCAAAGAACAGCTTGTTTGAGGTTAATCTCATGATGGCTGTAGCAAATAGGCCTTTTCCTAGTGAGACACTTATTTAAAAGAGCTGAAAGTGAAACCTGGTCTTTTTTCTTCCATTTGTTTTGGGCTTTAGTTGAACGTTTTGCTGTGTGCCTTCTCCAGTGCTGTGCCTGGATACCCACTGTGTCCTCAGCACCTCCTTGGCTGGGCTGCCTCTCCCTGACACAAGCAAGCCAGGCCCTGGGCTGGAGGTGCAGGCAGGCGCCCTGGCTGGCCCTGGTCTGTGGCTGTGCCAGGGCACTGCTGGCTGGCACAAGGGTTGGTTGTCGAGCACTCCCAGGAGCCAGCCCTGGCTGGTCCCTGAGAAGCTAAGGAATGGCGGGGAGCGGAAAAATATATAGCAGGGTGGGGGTTTCTTCTCTTTCAAAGAATTTTGACATTAAACTTTGCATTAAAATACAAGTTGACACCAGTTCCATGTCTTCGATATGTAGCCGATGCTAAGTGTAGCCCTAACCCTTTGGTTTCTGGCTTCTGCAGGGCTCAGCATTCCTCCTCTCAGCATGCCTGAGCCCCGCATTGTGTTTTTAGCAAGTCTCTCTTCCTCTGTTCCCATGCTGTTCCTTCTGTTGCAATCCTGGCATTTCCCATTCTTTCATACCCTCTGTTCCTTTTTCACCTTCTCCACTGCCTCAGCTCCCTCACCCCCTCCTTTCAGGAGCAGGACCCCATGTTGCACCCAACATGCCCAGCAGTTCTCAGCAAGCAAGGGTGGTGGGAGATAAACACAGGAGCTCTTCCTTCCAGCCAGGTGAGCCAGCTCCTTCCCAGAACCACTGCTTTGCCTCAAAAAGTGGGTCAAGCCGTTCTCCTCACCTTCCTGAGGCTTTGCCCCAAGCCAAACATCTGCTTTCCTCTTCACCCACTTCCCTGAGGGCTGCTGCTGCCCTAGGGCGGGCAGGGACCGTTCTCCCCAGCAGAAACCACCCCAGTCCTTCAACCCAGTTCCCTTTCTCCCAGAAGAGGGGGGTGATGCTGCTGGGATGAGAGCCTTCCTCCCACCACCCTTGCTCTGGGGCTGTGGGGAGCCACTGGCTCCAGCCCCAGCACCCTCCTCCCACCCACACCTGGAGACCCCGTCCTGGGGGGCTGCAGAGGCTGCAGAACTCGGGGTACTGTGGAAGAGGCAGGAAAAAACAACCCCACTCCTTTCCCTTGCCTCGATGGTGAAGGGTAGGGTAGTGAGGGCCTGGTGGAAACAGGGGATTTTAATCTTCCAGGAAAGCCAGCCATGTGCCCTCACATGTTCAGGTTTGTATCAGTCTTGCCAATCACATCTGGAGTTTGAGACTGTGCCTAAATGTCAAGCGGGGTGTGTTTCAGCAGGGGCACGCTAGTTTCCCATCCGCCGCCCTTCAGTCACACTGGCAGGGCCTTGCAGTGTATGGAGCTCTGATTTACTGCCTCCCCTTTTACTTGCCATGTGAAAACACCAGCACCCGCTCCTTTACTTACACCAGAGTTTCCTGAAGCAGAGTGTAACTCTAAGTTAGAGACTTAACCTGGGCTCCTGCACATTTGATGCTTCATTTGGGGAGGAAAGGGGACTACTGACCAGGTGATGACCTCAGTGAGCCTGTCCTAGGAAACGCAGCCATGGCAGGCAGTGCACACAGGAATGGCTATGTGCCAGGATAATTAGTGAGGTCCCTGGCACAACTGTGGCTCAGGCCATTCAGGACTCTCTCAGATGACTGCTAAGCACAGCTGGGGGAGGTGGCCCAGGCCAACGATAACCTGGATGCACCCACCTTGTTTGAGAAGCTGAAAGAGTTCATGTAAATAGACAGGCCCATGCTGGATCTCCCATTTTCCCTCCCGGCTGGGGAATACCTCCAGGCACCCTTCTGGTTTCTGCAGCTCCTGTTTGTGCTCCTGCACATCCCACTCGGCCCAGGGGGTGAGTGGCTCTGCAGCCACCCAGAGTGGAAAAGCACTATCATCTCCTCAGCTCTGTGGTGCTCAAAGTCCAGATGACCTATGGCAGATAGATAATGTTGTACTCCCAGTGTCCAAGGCGCTGGGCAAAGCGCTTTCCACAGGCCCAAGCTACACACTGCCGTCCCTGCGCCAGGTAACGCCGTGACCTCTGAAACCAGATAGGAAATGCCTTCCCTGTGACAGCCACGCCTGCTGCAGCCCCGCTGCGCTGGTTGTTCAGTGATGCAGGGCCATGAGGAGCCTCCTTCAGAAGTGAGAAGGTGCTGGGATTTCCCAAACCGGTATCTAGGTTGTTGAAACAATCACGCTGCCCCTCAAAGCGGCTCAACTCCCAGTTTTCAAATAATGGGGTGGCAAAAGCCAGGCTGTGAGCCCCCATTTACTAATAAAGCATAAAAACACGGGCTGGGCACTGCGTGGGTTTTACCTCCCCACGAGCCTCAGCAGAACCAGCCCGTGATCCTTTGTTTAAGAAACCAATACACAGAGGTCAAAAGCCACATTACAGGACCTCTTTGAGCTGTTAGCATTCCAAAGGGATGCACATCTTCCATTGTTCCTTGCCCCAAAGAAGAAATGGTGATGCACATGTAACCTGCAGAACTGGAGTGGAGGTCTCTGTCCTGGATTGCCTTGGCTTGAGACGCAGAGTTTAGCGAACCCTCAGCTGCTGTCGTGCTGAGGATTGCCAGGTAGTGTCAGAGGCGACTCGGGCTGGAGCAAATACATCTTCTGTGAGAACCGGTTCCAATAACTATGGTAATTTCTAATGAAACCTTATCTCAGAGGCAGGATAGATAAAAGCCATTTGTCATTCTGGAGGCAGTTATGTGATATTACGGGAGAAAATGAACAGCTCTTACTTTACACACTACCTGTGCCTCCCTGCTTCGCATCCCTTAAAGCAGAGTTACAGCCTTCCTCACCGAGGTCTTGCTTTTGTGCCCTTATCCCTTCTCTTTTATTGATCTCTTTTACCTAAAGGAGACTCTTAAATCAGTTCGCTTCCCATCTACTAACAACAACTGGGCCGCTGGATAGGTCCACAGGGACACAAGCCAGTGCTGGCTGACTCCGCAGCAGCAGACACATGGGCACCAAGGGATGCTGTGTGGGTATCTGTGCCAACCCCCCCCAGACTGGAGATCTTCTCAGGTGGTATCTCCAGCCTGGTAGGGATGGTGTTGAGAGAGGAAAGGGAGGGACACTGAACCGCAGGCATCCACCGGCTCAGGCTGTGCCAGCCAGAGACACCAGCCAAGCCCCCTCCCTCCCCTGCAGATTTACTGCTCCATGCTGAGCTCTCACCCACACCAGCTAGGTTTGATCCCATCAAGTTGTTGTTGCTCTTTGAGAGCCCTCTCAACTGTGAAAGATCAAAGAAAGCATACAGGGGACATATGTCTGGCCTGTCTTTGGCAGGTGCCAAGAAGACGTATCACCGGGTAGCACACCTGAAGAAATAGCACTGTTTCTCCCTGGTGAATTATTCAACAGCTGAGACCATCTGGTTCACTCAAAACCTTTGATTTCATGAGCTTCATTAGCCGCTCCCTTGCCCTTGAAAGGCTCCTCAGGGTTATTCAGTAGGAAATCACTCTTGATTTCTTCCTGCTTGTTAACACAATGTGACATTTAATTGCAGTCAGTAGAGACCTGGTTTAGTGCCAGTGGAAGTTCAGAGCTGACCTACATTCAGAGGCGTATTTCTACTTGCCCCCCTTCGCTGGCTCTCGGGGCAGCACCCACCTGCAAAGCCAGCCTGGCACTTGACAGGAACCACCTGTGACAACGAATGAACCTCTTCCCTGGAATAGAAGTCCTCGTTCGTGGTGCGGTTTGGCCTGTCTGTTGTGAAGGGTTTCAGCTGGTTCAGCAAGACCTGCGCTGCTGAGCCCCTCACCCCAACAGGCAGGGCCTTATACGAGGGGAAACCAGGAGCCTGCTTTGTGCCCCCTGTAAACGATGACTCAAACATGAATACCAGTGAGGGTCCCTGCCCTTTTTGGGGGGTTACCACCATGCACGCTTATTTTTCAGCACTTCCCTGAGAGTTCGTTCAGTGAGTACACAGCATCAAACCTTCACAGGTAATTACACTGTCTCTGTGCCTCTGCTGTTATTTTTCCCTCTATTTGAAATTCCAGTCCTGAATCAAACCCAAACAAACCCACCCTTGCATCCACCTTCAGATACTAAGAATAGAGTCACCACCCATGGTACAACCACCCTCACAGGGAGGTGGAGACAGCATCGGCCCTCTAACGCTGCAAGGGAGTACCTTTTGTCCCTCCACTGACACCAGCCAGGAGCAGACATGACCTAGGAGCTGGGACTTCATCAGACAACCCCACGCTGACTTCCCAAACTGCCTTGCCAAGCAGGAGAGGCCCCGCAACACCTTCCAACATTGTCATCATCTTTATGATGAAGGGAAGGAAATTGCTTTGAGAAATAGGAGAATTCAGCATCTGAAGAAACATTCCATCCCATTATTCCACTCTTTTAATACTGGAGGAATGATGATGGAAGCATGTAAAACCAACTCCTCACCCCCATCCCTGCTCCCAGGTACTCCCAACGGGCCGGCACCAGGGCAGAGAGAGGAGCTTGCTGCCGAAAAGGTGCACTGACAAAACTCAGCGTGGGTTCCAAAACTCCAGGGAATGGGCCTTGTTTCTTTTTCCTGTGGATGTCTGGCCTGGCAACTGACTTCATTTGGAGTCTGAATTCCTCCTTCATCTCCTGAGCAATGGAGATTGGAAGGGATTATGTTTTACAGAGCGTATATGGAGGAGTGAGGCTGTGCACAGATGCAAAACACAACAACCAGCCTGGGCGAGCAAAGTCCCAGAGGTGGGGGGAAATCGCCTGGTGCAAGCTGGTCACAGCTCTTCTAGGACAGGGTGGGTTTGCTCTTTTTTCTTTTAAATGTTGCTTTGCAAGAGTTTAAACTCCCCTGAAACTGAAAAATAAAAAAGAAAACTTATTCCACAATCAAAGAGGGGGAGTTGGAGCAAGATACCAGCTGCGGAGCAATTACGCTGGGAGACCTGGAAGGATTCACAGCTCCCAGAACCGCGTCCGGGTAACTGTCAGTGGGCTTGAAGCTCCATAAAGTTCTTGTTACTGAAATGATTCCCTAGGAGATTTGTGGCATTGTCTTCCTTTTCCAAATCAGAGGATAAAGAGGTTCAGCTTGCCTTGGCACCTTTCAGACAGACCGAAAACCCCCAAGGCCTAACGAGAACCTCTTCTGAACGACAACCCTGACGTGCCTGCAATGGCCTTACATTTTAGCAGTCTCCCGGTGACACCAAGCACAGGAGGTTAAAAGGAGGCTCACAAAGGCTCAGTGCTTTAGTGTTTAACATATTTTAGATGCAACAAGACAACGGGTCTGAGGTCAAACTTCCAGTGTACCTGGTGAATTGAGAGGTCCGCGCCCCACTGAAAGCTGTCCCAGCTTGTTCCTAAAAGCTTTGATCTGTGCAAGGAGCTCCTGCAAACATGACCCTGCCACAAGCAGCTTTCTCTGAGTGCTGCAAGACGGCCGTCGTGCGTCCGGCTCGGGTCTCTTATTGGCAAGCCTGACAGAAGAGACACATTTTACTGCAAGGTACAAGACTTAAATTTTGAGTGTACGGTAGTGAAGTCAACCTAGAGTAGCAAGCCCTTAAGTAGTCCCCAGAGGAACAGCCTCCCTGGCAGCTGACATTTTTCTGGTGTCTATAGGTTTGACTGTCTAAAGCCTTCCAAGCAGAACTCCCCTCCTTCCTCCGCTCTCTGCGCGCTCCCCCTCGTGCAGGCTGCTTGTCATGTGGGTGCTTCCAAGCAAAGGGGAGCAGGATTTCGTAATGACCAGCTGGTAGAAGGAAGGGAAGTACCTTGTGTTACTGGGCTGCCAGGCTCATGCTTTGACTCAGTCTTTACAGACCACAGCATAAAGCAGCGTTGCTGCACATCTGCCCGTGGCTAAAAATTGGCTTTCTGCGAGACAGTCTTGGGTTTTTCTGGATGTACAGTAATTTCAGATATTTGTTCCTCATAATGAGGGCAAAGACTGAGCAGCCTCATCTTCCCAATGACAATTATAAACTCCGAGCAAGACAGATGCCAAGACCATCTGCTTCAAGAGAGACAGCCTTCTTACCAGCGAGCTGCACGAGGGTAGGTGGGATATTTCCCCTTCTCGCCTATGAGAAAAGTCCAAGAAAAAGCTGGCCTGAGGCCAGAGGAACTATCAAGTTTCCTAGGCAGGACTCCAAAAATGATGGAGACAGTTCACTTATCTACAATCTGCAAATGTAATTGGTATTAATAAAAGCAGGAACGTATTTTGGTGTATCCTTTCTGAAAGCTACAGATGCTGGATCGAGTGGAGCGGAATGACGGTGCTGCAACAGCGGCCCTGTGCTCCGGCTTGCGTGTAGTCCTTCCTGGCAGCACGACATGCTCGCCTCCGGCCTTCCTGAGAAGCTCCTTTTGCCTCAAATCCCTTTGCTGTACAGAGGAGAATAAATTGGGGGGTGTGTGGAACTTGAAACACACTCTTCCCTTTTCCCCCCAACGCTGCCTTTTCCCTGACGCGCTCTGCTCACACTCCTCGTTCAGCCCAGGGGGTCTCAGTCTAGACCTGTTCTGACCAACATTTGTAAGAGGCCGATTTCTGGTGGAACATGAAATTGGGATGATAAGAGAAGGCCACGACTTGAGTTAATTAGCCCAGCAAGAAGTCTTTTCCCAGGTGGCTGCTGGAAGGACAAGTCTAGACTCGCACCACACAGGCGCACGCTGTCTGTCCCTGCGCACAGCAGGCTCGCTGACAACCTGCGCGTTGGCGTTTGCCACTCTCAAGGCGACAGGAGGGAATTATCCTCATAAAAATTCCCCCCCACCGGCTCCAACCCAGACATGGGGAATTCCACAACAGCTTAATGCCCGGACCAGCAGCGAAGGACAAAGGATTTTATCTCAGAGTTTCTGGGGGGGGGTTGATTCTGGGCCTGTTGCAAACATTTAATCCCGATTCATCAACTCCAGCAGAATTGATGGAGTCAACATTTCCTTTCCCCCCCCCAGGACAGCACCCAGTATATTACTAAAGATTTGTATAGCCTGATTTCTATACTTTATATATATATACACACGTCAGTTGTATGGGGTAGGTGACCCATGGAAAAGCACAGCACCAACTACAGCACTGAACCTTTTGTGCATTACAATTTAAAGGCTTTTAAGCTTTCCTGATGCAGAAGCTAATACCCATTCCTGTGAGGAGTTTTTCAACCTGCTCTGTTCTTCTCCCCACTGCCCTGCACTAACAAGCTGTTAACGGTCAGGGCAAGCTGCCACACATCCCTTTAGGGAATTTACTTGAACAAAACAGTTCAACGTTATTTCAGGCCACTCTCTCCCAGAAGAGCACCTGGGGCACAGCAGGCACCAGGGCTCAATTCCCCAGCTCAGGAGCTGAGTCTTCCCTGTGGAAATGAACCACACTTAGAAAGTCACCCTGGCAGCAGCTCACTCCCACCCACACCCTGAAGAGATGAAGACCAGCAGCCTCTTCCACCCGTCCCCTGGAGAGGGGACACCAGCTCTTCCCTCTCATTCCAGGCTCTACCTTTTCCTAGCTCGGGACTTGCAGGGCTGTGAGGCTTTGTGGGGGGGACCCAGCCAGACCACTGCTTGTGAAAACAAGACTGGGATTTTTCAGGTACACAAGGCTGCTGAGAGGGAAAAGCAAACAGAAACACAAACTTGGGGCAGTTTCCACTGGACAAGCTGGAAATACTCTGAAGCTCAGGTTCAGGGACTTGGTCTAAATACACATAGGGTGTATTCACAAGGGTCTGCCTTCAGCAGGTGCCCATGGAAAGAACAGAACTGACTTGTTAAATCAATCCTTCCACAACAGGAAAATAAACCAACACACCCACACACCAACCGCCCCCTTTCCTTCCATCTACACAGTCTGAGACTCTGCCTCTCATCCACGAAGTGCCTTATCCTCTATTCTGCTGTCAATTAAGGCAATTACTCCTTCACTATTGTTTATAATTGATGAGCAGTGATTGGATTTATAGGAACCAATATGGTGTAATTCAAAACTGTAATTAAAGACTGATCAATGGGGTAAATTTCTTATGCATTTTTATTTCCATTAGGTACTCAAGAAGAGAGTGGAGAGGGAGGTTTAAGGATTTTTTTCTCTCCCTTCCAGCTTGCTTTAGTTTAATGTGAACAGTGCAAGAGAATGAGCTTATCTGAATGCTGGTACAAGTGTAAATTAAAACACAAGAGGTATGAAATATTTTCTAAGGACACTGCTAGGTAGAAGAACTGAATAGTAAGTCTGAATAAGCAGTCTTTTTATAAAAAGGTTTATTAAAAATAAGTTCTTGGAGAAAAGGTGGGGCATGTATGTACATCGCATTGTCAACAACTTCATGGGGCTTATAATACAGTGTATTCCAAACTGAAGAGACATTCTTTTTTTTTTAATATGCCATGCTTATTGGAACATAACAGCATACAAGAAGAGGAAAAACAACACTACAATCATTCCAGGCAAAGCCTTGAAACTGAGGAGTACTTGTGAAGATGAAAATCAGCAATCAGCATGATGCTATTGGTAAAATACAGATAGAAGCCCAGACTTCGTGAATAGCCTTCAGTTGCTACAGTTTCTCTGACAACTGCTAGCTTCTCATTAGTTCTTCATTGCTAATGTGAATTAACAGATCTTAGGGGGTGGGCTTGTGTTCTATACAGACAGATGTGTTTTGTGGACAACAAAATACCAGGTAAACAAATGCAGCTTCTCCAGCTCTACTGCAGCAAGTATCAAAGATTTCTCCTTAAGAAGAGAGTGCTGGTTTTCTCCTTAACTCCCCGCATCTCCGACTGCCCGAACCACAAAAATATTTTCTCTTAAAATTGTTTCATTTTACAAGAGTTTTGCACAAAAAGTGAGGTGATCAACTAACACTTGATTCTGCACGCTTCAGGTGACCTCAGCTTCTCCTACTCAAGATGTCTCAGTCAGAACTGCATCCTTCCAGTTCCGCCTCCCGAAGGTTTCCCATCCTTGGTGCGTATGTACAGCTAGCCGAGGACTGCAGCATGACCAATGCCTACCCACCCTCACAGCAAAACTCACCCTAACTCCAGATGCAGGCAGAACCTTGCACCTTTTGATGCCCACAGCGTGCTCTTTAGTCCCACAGTTTGATAAGGCCATCCCAGCCGCAGGTGATGACTTTGGAGGTCTCGTGCGGGTGCCAGACGGCGCCGATACAGACCTTATCGTGTGCTTTCAATCGGCTGTACAGCTTTGTCGTCTTCCAGTCCCAGATGTTCAGCTTCCCATCTGCATCCCCAGATATCACGTAGCTGCATTGACAGGATGAGAAGAAAAGCTGTATCACACGTGGGGACTGTTGGTGTTATGAGCCTCTTCCTTGCCCTGAGCAAGGGAAGAGAGCTTCCCCAGCAGGCTTCCTGGCTGGCAGCCTGCAGGCAGCCCTCCCGGCGCAGCAGCGGTCCCGCGGAAGGTGCTTCCCCAGCTGCAGGGTGGATGTGCTAAGCAGCGCGACACCCCCCACGCCCTGTTACTGCAACTAAGGAGAATGCATCAGCAGAAGAGAAAGTGCCAGAAGTTCCTCTACAATTTATAGACGCTTCTTGCCACTTTTTCCTCCAGTTCTGCCAAGGTTATTCTCCACTGCAGAGAGGAATGAGTATCTTCTGCATGGACAAGGGTAAACCTATGAGCATTACTGCTGAGCAAGCAGGATGAAGATGGTTCTCTGACCGATGAACCCCACACCAGACCTGCACATACGGGCAAGTCCAAATCCCGGTACTCTAGACAAATGGGTTCTGTGGGAATCAAGACAGAAGGTTTCTGGGGAGATGGCTGCAACTGAGAGGGTAACTCCTCTTGTTGCACCAGGGCTGGGCAAAACAAGGGGAGTCTCTGGATGGTTTAACAGCAGTGTAGATCATCTTTGCAGAACAGAGAACCTGGACTGCATGGACTATGTTCTAAGCGTTGCTCAGAGCAAGCACCAAGCATAGCTTAGTCTTACCAAATGACAAGAGCAAACTTCCCATTCTGCTTGGCCAGAGAACCACAGAGCGGTCTGGGTTCAAAGGGACCTCAAAGCTCATCTGAGTTCCAACCCCCTGTCATGGACAGGGACACCCTCCACTAGACCAGGGTGCTCAAAGCCCCATGCAGCCTGGCCTTGAACACTGCCAGGGAGGAGGCAGCCACAGCTTTCTCTGGGTAGCCTGTGCCAGGGCCTCACCACCCTCATAGCAAAGAGCTTCTTCCTAATGTCTGATCTAAATCTGCCCTCCTTCAGATTAATGCCATTACACCCTGCCCTATCCACGGGCACTCCATGCCCTTGGAACTGTCCTTCTCCATCTCTGCTGTAGGTTCCTTTAGGTACTGGAAGGCTGCTGTAAGGCCTCTCCTGAGCCTTTTTTTCTCCAGGCTGAACAAGCCCAACTCTCTCAGCCTGCCCTCACAGGAGGGGTGCTCCAGCCTCTATTCATCTTTGTGGCCCTTCTCTGGACTCACTCCAACATCTGCATGTGTTTCTGGTACTGGGGACTCCAGAGTTGGACACAGAACTCTGATGCAGAGTTAATGGGATGGCCGTGCATCAATGAACATTACAAAGGATTCAAACAGTAACTTGGAGTCTGTGCAGGCAAGTTTTAAGATTAAGCTCATTGCCTCCCCCCCCAAAAAAAACAACTTACCTCATGTCAGGTGAAAAATCCACCTGACAAGCGTAGCCAGCTACCATGTGACCTTTGAAAATTTTCTTTTTGTTTAATCTGAATCTGTTCTGAGCTCCAAAAATCAGAATTTGGTTATCCATCGACTGGCAAGCCAACCATTTCCCTATAAAGCAGTAAACAAAGGTAGTATCAGAGTGCCACACCTGAAGAAAAAGACTTAACATGAAAGTTTTAAGAGATTTTTATCAGTTTTGTGCACTATCTTAATCCAGATTTTTATTATGTATCAGGGTTCCAGGTAGCAGCAGACATGGCTTCTGCCTGGTACCTAGCAAGAGGCAAAACCTTATGTTTGATAGGATCTGGGATGCCTATTCCTACACCATGCACTCAGGACTCCAGAGAAACTCTGGCTGTTACAACAATGTGCTGCACCTAGTTCAGTGACTTACTGAGGTAAGTTTTTAAGCTACTAAGCAAACTTGCTAGCACACAAGATCAAGTAATCCAGGTGAGGTGAAAAAAACCAACTATCTAGCTGCAATCCAATTACCTGTTTGGTGGGTACTGTGGGGGAGGGGGGGTTCACCTTTTATTTTCTTTAGGGGAAAAACAAGTCTAAGGGAGACTGGGGAGTTTGAAATCCTTTGAGTTTTTGCAAATATTTAGTATTCTCTGCCCTAACAGAATTTAATAAAGATATTTTAGTGAAAGAAAAAAAGCTTAGGCTTTTCTGATCTTACCTTCCTCTCATTTTGCTTCGTGGCAGTGCACTAAGTCCTGCCTGAGAATCCAGTGATGATGATGTGCTACAGAACACTGGAGAGCCCGAGTTCTGTCCCAAACTCTGCACATCATCACTGCCTTCACAGTGTTCTACTCAAACAGCGATAACAAAGTGTGCTGACTTCACTGCAAATCTGATTACACTTCCAGCCACTAGCTTGGAATTTGAGGACTTTCTTCACCCTCCCAAAGAAACAAATCAAGTGTGTTCCCCAAGCATGTTATTCTCCCCTTCTACTTTTAAAAAGGTCTGTTTCCTGCATCCTGCTCAGGATGAAAGTTTTGCTTCTGTTCATAAATCAGTGCCCCACAGCAGGAAAGTTCCACGTCCGTAAAACTTCCAATTTAATTTTCCTTAAAGGATTCATTTAACTCCCAAATGATGCATTATGTGCCTGGGACAATCTGTACTGTAACTACTCTGAAATAACTTTTCTGTGATACTGGACTACTACTGTTTGGCAAGATAATGTTAGTTAATATGACAGGTGATGGCTTGAGCTGAGAGGATAACTACTTCATCCCTAACACCATTTACTGTCTCATCTCAGAAACCAAATACTCAACTGCAGGCAGAACTGGAAAAAAAGAGTGAGAAATCCAGTATTTCAGTGTGGAAAAATGAGGTGAACTGAAAAACTGCATCAGAATACAGCAGGTTGTGTCATTTCAGAAAGAGGGGGTGAAACAGCCCGGCATGGGAAGCTAACAGTTTTAAATGTGTCTTTCTCTTTTTCCAGAACCTTCCTTTTTACAGTAGAGCCATACTTCTATTGTTAATAATAAATTACTTATATGCAAAGCAAATACAATTTGGTGCCGACAGCTGGCTGAAAACATGAGCTGTGCAACAAGTCAATCAGCCACTACTCAGCATAATGTGACTTAAGTGTAAATCTGGCAACACTTTAATAATGTTGACACTAAAGCTATTTAATTTTGGCCAAAACAGGTGACAGATTTCTTCTTGTTAGAATGATTGCCATTGATTACTGGAGATGCCAAACTTTTATCCTCCTTCAGTTTGTTTGCAACTGAAGAACATAAACACCAGTGAAACATTAACAGACACACTGAGATAATTTGGGATTTCCCTTATGCAAGTTATCTGGGCCACATTCAGAACAGAGAGGAACAGCATTAACAGGATCATGTACAACATCAGTCTCTGCTTTAACCGTGGCACCCCAGGGACAGCTACAAAATACTGAGCAAGTTCAGCAATCATCAGTTCCCACCACTGTTACTCTTCATATTTTAAATACAGCAAAGAGCATGTTTTGTAGCTCTATGAAAAGCCAGAGTCCTTTTGCCCTATCTGGAGGAAGGTCTAAATATAAACGGATACCATTATCCTGATATAACCCTTCATTTGGACACACTTGCTCTTAAGACTTTTAAAGCAAACCCAGATCCAGTCCCAGCTTGAAATAAACACACACACACATTTGGGGGGAGTGTAGAGTGGCAGGGGGATGCAACACAACAGCATTAGATATATGATCAGTAAGACATGTCTATGTAAACTAGGCCTAAGACAGCAGCAAAGTGTTAACCTACCATTTGGAGACAAAGTCACGGCTGGCATCGAATGCATACTTGGCTCAGCTATGTACTTGAAGTCTACAGGAATGTCCCTGCAAAAGGAAGAAGTATGTGTCTTATGAAGACGTGGAGATGTTCCAAAGGGCTGCCTGCTGATTCACTCAGCCACTGAACCATGGAGAACATATGGTGGTGTCCAAAGGAAGAATGTGCAAAAGCTCAAGAACATTACGAATGCCCAGAGAGCCCCACAGCCACCCCCAGAATAGCCTAACAGAGTGAATCTACCCCGATCTAACCATCCCGAGTCTAAAGCAGAATTGTAATTCCAATTGTTAAGACTCTAACACAAAAATACTCTCTTTCCTCCAGTTTAACTGCAGCTGTAACAAAACTCTTACACAGGTAGCAAGAACAGAACATGAGTCTTACTGGAATGTCTCGCTGACTTTTGTTTAAACTCGAGTACTTGTGCAGTATTTTAAAGGAAACGAGAGTTGTGCTCTCTGACAGCACTCTTTTCCTCCTGCTCTCCCCAAATGGGATGCCAACCAATTCAAAATGTATACAGTTGAACTGAAACGTGACAATCAGGACTCAAATCCATACAGGAGTGTGTCAGTGTATGTGAAGAACATATGCTGTCCTGTACGAATGCATGTGGACCTAGGAAAAGCAAGTGCAGTCTAATCCTTACCCTGCAGAACTGCCATTTAGTTTTGACTGTATAAATTGAATTACTAATGGGCTGTGCATATTCACAGTATTCCTCACACACTAGAAGGCTGGTAAAAAGCAAAGGCAAGCATGTGTTGTCTTTCTCATTAAGCAAAAGAAATCTCTGGCAGAAAACAGATTTGATGAATGTATTCAGCAGAAAACACATGCAAAATGTCCTATAGCAACATTAATTAATACAAAGAGGGTAAGTTATGACTTCATTGTCTAATTCGCACAGTGGATGAGCTGCAGGGACAGTATCAGAGCTGAGAGTGTGGGTGGCTGCCTTGTGCTTGCTGACCCAGCCTTGCTGGATGGCAGTACAGTCAGCATTAGCAAGGTAATTACAATTTTGTTTTACTGTGGAGTAAGTTATTTCCCACCACGTTGTGTTAAGCACCATGCACACAGGCTGGGAAGCTGCTCTGCTGTCAGGGAGCATCACAGACGCTGCCGCGAGTCAAACGTGAGAATCATTTACCTCTCGGAATTAGGCAGCCAACCCACTTAATGCACTCTGAACAAGAGCACGGGCAGGGATAACAGGCTTCCAACCTGGCAGACCTCAGACTACTGTTGGACAGTAGATCTGTAAAGGATTAACAAGTCGTTCACATAATCTCTGAGGGTGACCAACATGACAGCACAGGAAGTGCAGCCCCTCTGTGCCTTACCCTACTCTTTTGCATCGATACCCAAACAGCTTCAAAGCTCACTGGCAACAAGACACGGAATCATCACCGAAATAAGGGCAGATCCTGATCATCTCCCAGGATCCAACCAGTTATCTGGGGTCCTCAATGCCAGGTAAAACCAATGCCACTGGAAACCCTGTTAAAGGTCACAGGATCACAGAATCACAGAATCGTAGGGGTTGGAAGGGACCTCGAGAGATCATTGGGTCCAACCCCCCTGCCAAAGCAGCTCCCTAGCTCATATTGCACAGACAGGCACCCAGACGAGACTTGAATATCTCCAGAGAAGGAGACTCCACCACCTCCCTGGGCAGCCTGTGCCAGGGCTCTGAAGGTCGCATCTCAGAAGATGCCGAATTGTACTGCAGTGAGAAATTTAAATGCAGCACAAGTCGTCCTGCCTTCTCTCCCTTTACAAATGAAGGCAGGCTCATCTACTGGAATTTATTCAAGACAGCTCTGCTTTATGTTGAGGCCTACCAGACACACTCAGGACAGCTGCAGGATATGCTGCATTAAGCTATTAAAGAGAATAAAGAGATACGTTTGTGTTTCACATTTGCTTCCAGTCAAATTGCTAAACTGGTACTATCAGCCCACTGCTTAAAAGAAATTACCAAGAAAGAGGCTGTCATGTGTGCCTGACCTCAAAACTCGTGATATATTGTTTGCTGAAATTTTAAAATTTAAAGATCTGCAAGTCCTCTCCCCACCTCATCACATTTCAAAGGCTGAAAAGTTTTAAATATCAAAAGTAGTATCTGCTAGCCAAGATTTAGAAATGTGATACTCTGGGGTTCTAATACAGCTCCTTCCCCAGGCAGGAGAGAGATAAAGCCTTTTAAAGAAAGAAGGGGAAAAAAAAATCCCACCAAAGCCCAATCCCAACCCAATCCCATTTTGGCATCTGCATGTTCTGAGGAGCTCTCTCTGGAGACTCCAGTACCTTTACAGGAATGATGGAGAGACGAGGCCTGCTGAGGGTTATAGCTTTACAGAGATTGACAAGCCTCCTCAGCCTGCCAGGATAATAACTCAGCTACCGCTGCACAGTTCTTGTGCTGCCAGCTGACTTAAAGGTAAAAAGAAACAAAAGCCTCCAAGGTCAATTGCCCAAATCGTTTCACTGTTACCCAAGTAGGATCAGACACGTGTGAAGCAGACAAAGACAAAACAGCATTTTGCATTTCCAGAAGGAAGAACACAGGACAGGATAGCCATGCCAACTTCAGTGTCGCTCCTGTGATGATGGTACAATCACACCAAACACCAAAGCAGACGAATTTTAAAGCACTCCCATTAAGGCTCCTACAGAGTCTGCAGAGGTCTGTGCTGTACTCGCTTTCTGGACTTTGAGCAGCAATTCAGTGTACAGCACAGTGAAATCTGTGTGTGGGGAGATTTACATTCCCAGGGAAAAAGTTCCTCGCTGTGATGAAGTGTGACATGGCATCCCATTACCAGCTCTGGCCAAGTCAAAGTGTTTACAAAACATACTACCAAATCCTGCTGGACAATTGGAACTAAGCAATTAGACCAGCTTTAATTACTGGTGTTTAAGGCCATACTCAGGTCACAATTACTTCTGCTTTGTTTCTGTAGCATACTGAAGAAATACTGTGCTGAAGCACAAAGAAAGAAACATGCCAAAAGGCACAATAACCAAATCATCCAAAGCTGCAAAACAATTTTCCTTATGAGTTTAGGGAGAAAGGACCTGAGGTGCAGCATGGAATAATTTGCCATGGAGTTTAAGATCCAAAGGCTTCTATACCGAATACACTGGCTGAGACTTAGTGCATCGTAAAAGTCTGGATGTTGAAATTATAAAAATATGCCTATAGACCAATTAACACAGACCATGGCAGGCTGTGGAGAAGAGTTTAAGCCATGCTTAGGAAGAGAGCATTACACTTGCTTTTTATAAAAGACACCCCCTCCCCCTGATGACTATATAAGAGGATATTGCCCACAGTTGAGCTCCTCACTGTGTGAACGAGGGAGCTCTTATTTCAGCGTACAGCAAGCACAGTACATGTTTATTATTATTTTTTTTAATTCAGAAGGAAAAAAAACCCTTTTGCTGGAACAATCAGGTTGCAATGTTCCCATGCCAGAACCTTTCTGCCTCTCCTGTTCTTCCCCACATAGTGACTAAATCCACCCACTTCACTATTTATTTCAGCCATCAACACAAAGCTCACAAAACAAGGGCAATCCAGTCTCAAGGAAATAACAGATTTGTGCAAGTGACATCCTTCTCCCACTCTCCAGAGAGGAGACATTCTTTAGCAGCTATGATATTGTAAAGATTTTTCTTTAAGGAGCTCAGTAAATACATATGTCTAGCTATGAAATACCGAACAGCAGCTCTCTTGGAGTGACATGGGGACAGCACTACATGCCCAGCCTAAGTCTGGGTTCCCCTGTCATCCCCACTGCTGCTACTGGCAATGACAGCACCCGATCCCAGACCAGACACGCTGAGGGCTTTGCTGGCTGCTTGGGTAACATTCAAATACCACAGATTGGAGTCCTGTCTAGGGTATTTAAAAAAAAAAAAGGCAAAAAATGTTAGGAGGGAACTGATTAGTCACAGAGCTCTTGAACCAGTGTCTGTATTGTGCAACAGCTTTCCATGTGTGAAAGGCAGAAGGAAATGTAGGGGTATGGGAGTGATTATTTCAAAAAAGAAATTTTAAATCCTAGAGAAATATGAAGAGTCCTAACCTGAAAATCTTAGTACCTAGAACCTTGGGAAAAGCATTTCAGATGAGAGATTTGTTTTCTACCTAGATACATTCCAAATTAGAAGCCATTTAAAATAATGTTTCTTCAGAGTTAGCTTTCTCTTTTCTGTCATCTGTTGTATTCATACCATGGGTATCACTGATTGCCAAAAACCCCAGACTACCACAAAACCAGAAACAAAGCTATACTAAAGTAGTTATTTCATACACTGGCCAAATATTATACAATGCTATGCACAACCAAGTTCAAAGGATTCAAAAGCGACATGTGCTAATGTAACAGAACAGCCATTTTTTAAAAAGGTTCATTTAAGGGCTTAACACACCCTTGGGGAAAGGAGAGGGAACAGAGATCACTTCAGACTGACAGGGTTGTTTTATGCCTTCTTTGGGGGAAGAGAGAAATCTATGAAGTACCTTGAGCATTAAGCCAGAATAGTTTTAAAGCTATAGCTCTTCCTCAGCTGCCTAGAGGTCAGTACACTCTATAGTGTCCTATGTACACTTTTAAAAATAAATTCTCAGTTTGCTCATAATATTCTTGTAAAAGTCTAATATTTTAAACTTACCATTCCCAGACTCTTAAACTCTTGTCATCAGATGTGCTCACAAACCTTCTATTTTCATCCACAAACACAATGGTGTTGACAGCTCCCAAATGCCTATCGTATTCCTGCACAATCTCACCACTTCGAATATCCCACTACAAAGAAAGAGTCAGAGTAAGACCTTGTTATTTACTACATATTAAAAAAAAATTGGTGGAAGAGATATTAAGCAGACTTACCTGCACAATTTTCTTATCTGACATTCCTGCAACAAAGAGGTTCTGTTTATCTTCATCAGGATTGAATTTGACACAGTAAGGAACCTTCCTGTTTGTGAATCTTGAAATACATTGCCCTGCAACAGAGAAGCCATTCACAGTGCATCAGGTTGGAAGTTCTACAGGCTGATCAGTTCTTTGCTTGTATTGATAAAAACCTTCATTTTACTTCTACTTTACTAACAGCAGAAAATGCTCATTTTAAAGCTCTTGACAGGGTAGAATTTGCCCTGTTCTTTGATCAGACCTTTCAAATGTTTGTGCCTGCACATGTATAAACACATACAAACCTTTCTACAGCTTTCCAAACAAATGTAACTGCTCAGTACCCTGCATTTCATCAGGGCATAACAAGGACATCAGGACTGGTCAGGATATCATAAGCCAACCACTGTCTTTGCAAAACATCACCTCCGTCAGGTCAAAGGTCTTCTTGGCACAAGATTTAAACTCTGCCAAGAATTCCTCAATACTAAGCCTAGAAAATGGGAAGAGCAATCCAGCTGCAAGACAAACCACTGACCTCTTCTCACAGCCTCAACTGTACATACCTCAGTTACATTTACCTGTAATTTACAGGAGCCTGTCTTAACCCAAAAGCTCAATATATTTTTCAGGTGTCTGAACTACTGAGATTGGACTCAAGACTGGAGAACTTGATTTATGCCTTTCTGTCTGTCACCTGTGTGAGACAAGCAGCACTGCTAACTGAGAAAGCTAATGTCTTTCTCTAACATGGAAACTTCCTGTCTTAGGAACAGACTGGAGTTAAAAACAATATTGACAAGGTCTATACTGTATCATCTTAGCTTAAGAAACTATTTGGAGCAGAACATTGCAGAGCAGCTTCCAGGCAGTTATGTGAGAGCACCAGACCTGCCCCTCCAATCCCCATACCAGCAACTTTTCTTATTTAGAGTGCTCTTCAACTTGCAGGTTAAGTGAAAGATCAAGCGAAAGCGTTCTCCTAAATTAAGGATGTTTAGGTCTAAAGTGTGATTTTACTACTTAATTTTATGCCTGTAAACGTAAATGTGCAATTAACTGATCTGGTAAAATTTTGTCTTTTTGCTGAACATTGTTCTGGCATTACAGAGAACTATCAGACTTCTCACATAAAAAGGCACGTGAAATACAGGTATCTAGGCAGCATCAATTACACCATTACAGACAACAGCAAAACACCAATTATCCTGAACACTGAACTACATGATGATCTTAAGTATAATTAAGAGACAATCTGACTGATAACAGATGTTGATATTTGCTGTTAAACATAGTGCCAAGTAACAGTGCCTACAAATAGAAGCCTACCTGTTTCAGTGTCCCAGAGTTTCAGATAGCGGTCATACGCAGCGCTAAGGAACCTGGTGCCAGCATTATTGAAACAGATGTCTCTAACAGCTTTACTATGGCCTAAAAGATGGGGGGAAAAAAAAGCAATGATAAACTTTTATCCATTCATGCTTAGAACTAATATTTTCCCTTTAAAAATATTGTGCTTAATGCTCCAGTCTTTAACATGCAAGGAAATTACTTACTGAAGTTCTTTGTAAGTACTAATAAAGGTTGATTCAAGTGAGAAAGAAAAAGCAACTCCAAAAGAATGATGAGAATAAAATCCCCACACCTCTAAAGCACGGGAGAGAAATAATAGTATTGCACAGAACTAAACACTGTGCACCAGTCCTAAGTACACAAACAGAATTTTAAGTACTGTTGGCTTCAAAGATTGTTCTGGTCACAGATAAGAGCTGTGAAAGAAGTTTAAAACACTGCAATAAATGTCACCATCTAATGAAAAAGGGGAGAGACAAACACTATAGGAGATACATTTAAAAAGAGAAGCATTTAAAATTAGAAAACAGGTATGAAATATCAGAAAGATGAGATCAGATAATTACAAGTGCTTTCATCTGGTGTTAGCCTTGCTACCCCTCAACTCCAATATTACATCTGACCACTGCATCAGACTTGTAGATCTCTTTAGTGAAAATACTGGCACATTAACTTAAATATAGCAAGCCAGCAGGTGATTCTAGTTGATGAGGACCTTTTGAGAAAAAAAACCCAACAGAACAGTTGAACTGTTCAGAAAGAGCAGTCTATGGAGAGAGAGCCTTTTTTGAGACATCATCTTTGCCACACTGTTGTAATCAGAAATATTAAGTGAAAAAAGTCTTCTTTGTTGTTACTCAACATATATTCACTCAGTGTTCTAGAAATGTTCCCATTTCTAAAGGAGAATCATCTACTTTTGTTCTGCATTCAAGGCAGCTAAGAAGTCTGTACTTCTCTCTCTCAGCAATCTGCTTTAAAAAGCACCTGTTACATGAACAAAGCCAGCACCTGAATCAAAACACACACACCCCTCCATTCCCATGCTTTTGCACTAGAAACTCAACACAGAACAGACCACCTATTTAAGGTGGAATCATCAGATCATGAGATACCTTCACTGCATAAATACAGAGGGCTGCTGTTCTCAACATGAAGATGGGGCAATTTAATGTCACAATTTTGCCTTTGGAGAGTACATTTACATAAAGTATTGGTGACTTCAGCACACTAATGCTTTATTTTAGGGGTGACAGGGTGTTATACATCAGTATTACATTGCTTGGAATAGTGACAAAGGTTCACTAAAAACTTGCACCTTTTTCAATTCTTATTGCCAAAATCACACTGAATACTGTTTGCCTTAGATGCCTACAGGTGCTGTGATAAGTTAATAAGCTAAGCTAACCTAAATCCTATCCTTCCTTGAAGCTGTTTTAAATATCCATCAGTTTAAAAACAGACCATTACCAATAAATGTTCGTAGACATCTTCGATCGCCATACACTTCCCACAGCTTGGAGGAAAGAAAGTTGGGGGGGGGGGGGGGA